>APFE031626894.1:0-12900 GCA_000404065.3 Pinus taeda | reverse complement strand
AAATTCAAATTAAAAATGTAAATTTAGAATTCAAAAAGTAAATTTAAAATTTAAATTAGTCATCCAGGGAGAGGCTCATTCTATAGGAAATGTGATATGTAACCATGTTAATGAGTGATCAAAGTTGAAAATTTGCTCATGTCCAAAAAAATATAAATTTTAAAATTTTTTAAAGTTAATAAATAAATATACAAAATACATAAATGATGTCATTTCATAAAAAAATTTGAACTTCAAGAAATTGGATCCCTCTTGGCTCACGTTAGATAGTATTTAAGATGAATCTACCATGGTATTTCATTAAATCACACAACCCATATTTTACCCTCCATTAAAAATATTAATGATATTATAACTTTTATAAAATAAGATATGTATTTTATTTTTAATAATTAATGGAGTTTTGGTTACTCCATAGGTAGGTAAATTATATTGACATGTATCTCTTTTCAATTTTAAAACATTTTGATTGTCTTATAAGTTAAGTTATGTCAAGGAAATCTAATGTTAACTTTTTAAAATTAAATTTCCTTAATAAATTAGAAATTGAATAAGCTTTTGTTATTTGATTTTGAATAGTATTTAAAAATTAAAGAAATGTATACTTTTAGTACATTTCTTCTTATTCTTTGAATTCATTACCATTATCTTGTGATTCCCCCATAGTCTTTTTCTTTTCTATCTTTGCAAAGGTTCTCTTCTAATATGTCCATTTCTAGTGCTTGAACTTCCTATTATCATATTCTCTCTTTCATAACCATATCATTCAAAGGATTCTTTAGGTATTATTGAAAATCTCAGGCCCATCTATTTAGTTTTTCTCATTTAGTGTTCACTATCATTTTCAATGGAAATATGTTACAATGGAATCAACTTCCATTAAGAGGATTTGGAACTGCTTTTATTGTCCCTAAATCAATTGTGTGACCACAATAACGAATTACTTTGTTATTGTTTTAATTTGATTTATTTTGGGTGGTTATAAAGATTGATTATTAATAATGGTGAAGCAAGTTTAGAGCCTCTAAACTAGCACTTGTGGAAGCACCCCTAAATCATTAAATGAAATAGAAATGGTAAAATATTGTGTACATTGACTTTAATACATTATTCATTATTTTAAAATTTGATTAATGAGAGAATGACTATGTGTCATACCATGACACATATTGGTTGAAAAGATAAAATTGAAAATGTACAATGGGTTATAGACCAATGTTATTAAAATATAATTATTAATTGAAATGGTCAATCCCAAAACTTAGAAATTAGACCAAAAAATACACAAATATTTAAAATTTGAAGAAAATACATAAATATCCACATAAATCCAACTAGTTTACACAAATATGAAACGTCTTCAATATATAGAGCAATAGTGCATTAGCTAAAATAACACCAACCTTAGTCAAAGTTTGAACTAAAAATGCATCAATAAAGAGGCTTTAGATGGCCTATATACTCCAAAAATTTCATGCTAGAAAAAATCCCTAGGTATTGTAAAAATCATATCCTATATTGGGATCTTCACTATTAATATGTCTAGCTAAGCATTAAGATAAGATAGAAAAAAACTTAACATGTGAAACAAAGATTTATAAACTAGGGTTATAACAAGGATCTCAAGGATCAATGCCACTATATAGAGTGCTTCTCTTTCTTGATAGAATCCAATGGAAAAGTTAAAATCCTCTCATTCTAAAATGGTGTGAAAAAAGCCCTTAAGCTTATTGAAATTTGAATCTACTTTGTCCATATGGAATAGTGAGGTTGGAACCATCTCAAACATCTTGAAATAATTAATAGTATTCTTAAAAAGTTAAGTAAATGTATTTAATAATTTAGCAACACCACTAAGGTCTTAGTGTTGATTATTAGTATTCCCACTCATAAATTATTGCTTTTACTAAAAATTAAGAAAAGTCACCTCATAAGACCACAAAGACTCCTTTTGGGGGAAATATGCCTAGAATTTAAGGAAAAGTGTCAATCCTAATAATATTACCAACTAAATTTCATTTTGGAAGTAATAGAATGAATATATTATTATAATATCTCTAAGTAGTGTTGATAAACTACATCTAATCTTAAAAATATATATTACTTAGGATAAATAAAATAAAATAGTCACATCTAAAAATAAATATCTTAACAAGTGAACAACCTTGCAACCATATGAAATAATGGTTTAAGGTAAACAAGGGTAATTAGTTTTTTAACTTTGAGTAGAATTTCATTAGAAAATGTTGATTCAGTCAAATTTTACAAAACATGTGACCACATTAAATAGGCACTTTGATATTAGTGTTACTTGCTATAATTATTGTGATAATGTTTTTTTTTTAACTTGTGGTTTAGTGGCAGTTATATCCATCCAAAATCTAGCAGATAATCAGGAAGGGAATCTTTTGAATCCCCTTTCCCACACTAGAAAAACTTAACACCAAAGGCTTGGAAGAGAATTAACCCTGTGATCTCAGGATCTGCTAGTTACTTAACAACTACCAGGTACTTAACAAAAATATTTAACAACGGTCCTTCCTTGAACTAGCCCTTGACACTATTTTTTATGGTAGTAATGTTATGAAGGCATAGCTTTATATACTTTGCTTGGGTTTTCTAGCAAGAATAATCTGTTTTCCACTAAATAATCTGAAGAATAATATTGGTGTGAAATGGATTTGGAAATGTTAATGCAAAAAATGAAGCACTACATCAGGTCCATCAAGCTTTCAACATTTTACGGTGAATTCATGCAGCAGATGAAAAGCCCGCAGGTATGTAAAGAAATGCTGAACATTGGAAAGGAAAACCCAAACGAAAGGCCATTCCAGACGGTTGTCTATGGTTTGGGAAGCATTGAGAAGAGAGAGGATTCTTGGATGACATTGGCCATCGCAATACGGATGAGGATACATTGTGAGTGGGTGAATGATATACAAGTATTTGACCGCATTATGGCTGACCCCGATCAGAAAAGTGATGCAGCGGTTGGGGTGTACGTGTCTCCTGCGCAACGAGGAAGCAAAACACAGGGCAGAAAAATCAACATTGTTTTACATGCCACACTGCCAAATCAACCTTTATAGCAACGTTCTCTCTGCAAATTGGAAGCCCAAAAATATTAACAGAATAGACATCTTGGGCAACCCATTGTCAGGCTACATCGAAAATATCCCAAAAACTTCCGGCAACCTATGTCGTATGTTCGAAATGTATCTAAAAGATATTGCAACTATCTTTAATGATGCTACAACTCGTGAATTCAAAGTTGCTGACGTACTACCTCAGGAGGAGGAGGATTCCTTTGGCTTGGCATTCCTTTCCCTTCATGGGATCTGCAACTGATCTCAATCATCTACTTTAACAGTCTGAGCTGCAATGAGTTGATCCGCAGTCACCATTTTGGATTTTCACTGATAACTTTTTGAATTTTAGTATAAAGTCAGCTATTATGAATTCCTTCAAGTTTTTTTGAATTGAAGTGTAATGCCAACTATTTTGTATTGGATTAGTCAAATTTGACTTTTCAGTGATAATTATTTTGAGTTGAAGTATAATGTTCTGCGTTAAGCTCTTGTTCGACTAGGTTTTGCATTTACTCGTTTGCAATTATTAATTTACATTTAGTTATTTAAGCACTTTTTTCATATAAATATTATATTGTGTCTAGTGATTCATAATTGTATTTTTGTTTTAATATTTGGATTAGGAAACCTGCATATTGTGTATTTAAACATTAAAATTATTTATAACTTCATATTTGTTTGTTTTCTAAGTGTGGTGGGTTCTCATAATATGTAAGTTTATTTTTTTGTTACTAAACCATAATTGTATATTTGCTTCTTGCTAAAGTGTAGGTTTTCATATAATGTAAGCTTAACTTTTGATTTACTAAAATATTAGGTAATGACACCTAAGCTATCAAAATTATCTCACTATCATACATGGCCTTGGCCACACTAGCTCTTGACATGGCTTCACTTTTTCTCATAAAATTTTAAAAGAATGACTTTCACATTAAGAATTGTGTTAACATTACACCCCATAATTATTTACTTAAGCATAATGAGCTATTGCCCACACCCTCCTCTGAGTCCCCTCCCGTGATCCGGCTCCATGACTGCGTGGGCCTTGGCCTTTGCAATGGCCCCCTCAGATCCGCCTTTGGAGGGGGTCCACCTTGAGTGCGCCTTCTCTCACTTGGTGAAATCCCTTCCTCCATAGCACCTGAGGCCTTCTCTTTCAAAATTTGTCAAGAAGTTGGATGTACTTGAGGAAGTTCAGTTACCTCTAGCCCTGCCTCACATGGTGGCTTTGTATCTCGCTGAAAAAGGTCTAGTAGGTCAATTTACAGGCCTTTGGCCTTCTCCTAGAACTGTTCAAAGATGGGTTGAAAGAAACTGGTCTCACAAGATTCAAGGGAAAATTTCCATCAGGTTTTATGGGAAAGGGTACTTCACATTCCACTTTGAATCTAAAGAGGATAAAGATTTAGTCTTCAGAAATGGGCCCTATTTCATGGACTCTACGGGCCTTTACGTCAACAAATGGACTCCATACTTTGACCCTGAACTGGATGTCCCAGCACAAGTGCTGTTCCTGTTTGGGTCCGTCTCCCTCATCTCCCTCTTCACTACTGGGGAGATGAGACTGTTCAAGCCATCGGGGATGCAGTGGGAAAATACATTGATCGTAGTGAACCAAAAGATAACATGCAGGCCTGTGCAAGGATCTATGTCGAAGTGGATCTTGGCAAAGCGATCCTGAAGCAATAAAAATGAAAGTGGACGAATGGAGCCATATCGAGCAGCTAGATTATGAGCAGATTCCTTTTAAATGTAAAGTATGTCATGAATACGAACACTTTGCCAATAGATGTTCTAAACTTGTTGATGTAGAGAGTGGCGAACAAGAAGGCCAATGGGGAATTATTAAAAAGAAGAAGTCTGCCCCATCATCTAAGCCCCCCCTGGAATCAGATCCTCCAGCTCCCTCCGCTTCTCGACCCTCTACTTCCTCCCCTACTTTATCTGTCCACCCCCCTCCAGATCCACCCCTCCCCTCCTCCTCTAATCCCTTTCTAGTCTTATCTTCCCTTGATCCTTCTTCCATGGACCCTCCTCAGCCCCCCTTGATCCTACCCGAGCCCTCTGATCCCCCTCCCTCCCTGAACATCTCATCGCAAGCTTCTTTAAAACCCTCTCTTTCTAGGCATACCAGAAGCAACACTAAACAACATGGAACTTCCAGCGATACCTTAAAGAAACGTGGACCTCGTAGAAAATCATCTAAGCAACATAACGACGAGAACACTCAGAAAGACATAGCCATGGGAACTCAAACCCCAATAGAGCCTTTCATTCAAGGGCATCAAAAGAAAGAGACAAATTACAAAGATCAGGAGAGGCGAGCACCTCTCCAATGATGAAAATATTGTCTTGGAACAGTAGGGGGTTAGGGCACCCCTCCAAAATTTTAACCCTTAGAGATTTAATCCATAGTGAAAATCCAGAAATCTTATTGATTGATGAGACAAAACAGGATCACCAAGTAATGGGAGGCATTATAGACCAATAGAAACAATACAAAGGATGCGCCAGTGATGCAAGAGGAGCTTTTGGAGGCATAGCCACCCTCTGGGATCATAGCAAACGGAACTGTGTTTTAGTAAATCTTCATTAGCATTGGATTAGAACCGCACTCGACAATAGAACAAACAACCAAACTATAATCATCTATAATGTGTACACCCCCAATCACTACAGAGAAAAGGAAATTTGTTGGGGCGATGTTAAGGCTAACATTGATGGTGAGTTAAGTTTAAATATCATAGTGGCATGCAACTTCAATCTCATCTTACATGCCAACAAAAAACAGTGACACCGTTTTTCGTGAGACCACTTCAAAGGCCAGTTGGAGGCTATCATTCAAGATCACGACCTACTGGACATTGCTCCTAAAAACTGTAGGTACACTTGGAGCAACTGCAGACTTGGCATTGGCAATATAATGGAAAGGTTGGATAGGTTTTTAATCAACATTTTGTTTCTTCCCTCCTTCTCCATGGGATATGCTAACGTTCTCACCACTTCAGCCTCTAACCATTACCCCATAATCCTCACGTTGGAAACTCACTGTCCCCTTGAGCCCATATCGTTTAAATACAGTCCCCTCTGGAACTGGGTTCCAGTAGTCAGAGAAATTGTCCAGGGAACTTGGAATCAACATGTTAAAGGATCACCAGGTTTAATTTGGGAAACTAAACAAAGAAAAACCAAACAAGCTATCAAAGAGTGGGCAAGAGCTAATTATAAGGAACCTAAGGAGACCAAAAAGAAAGTTAAGAGCGATCTAGAGAATATCAAAAGAATGATAGAAGAACATGGCCTCTCTTAGCAGAGTATGGAGCAAGAAAGCGCTCTCTATTCCCAACTGAGTCACATAAACAGGGAAGAAGAATCCAAATGGTGTATAAAATCAAGGCAACTCTGGCTCCAAGGCAGTGATAAAAATACAACATTTTTTTAGAAGCACGCTAGAGCTTGAAAACTCAGGAATAATGTAAGTTCAATATTGGATAATGAGGGCAACCAGCAAAACACCCGAGAGGCCATTAGAAACGTTGCCACTGAGCACTACAAAGATCTTTTCACTGAAACCAAAGGTGAAGAGGATTATGTTGACCTTCTTCAATACTTACCCAAAGGAATTACTAAGGAAATGAATGACAACTTGAATAAGGACATTGATGAGGAGGAAATCAGAAGAACGATTTGGACTCTGAATCCGGATAAGGCTCCTCGGCCTGATGGATTCCCCATGTGTTTCTATAGGGAATTCTGGGGCTTAATAAAAAAGGATCTCATCAAGATGATTAGATGGATCCAGCGGAAGGGTAAGATAGGTGGTTACACCAATGCCACTTTTCTCGCCCTCATCCCTAAAGAAAATCAACACACATCTTTCTCTCGGCTTAGGCCTATATCCCTCCGCAACTCCTCCTACAAAATCCTTTCCAAAATCTTAGCATCTTGACTCAAACCCCTCTTCCCCTCTGTGATCTCTGAAAACCAAGGAGGGTTCTTGTCCAATAGGCAAATTACTGATTCTATACTTCTTGTGCAAGAAGCCATTCATTTGAGTCTCTCTGGGAAGGAGAAAGGATTCATCCTCAAACTTGACTTAGCCAACGCCTTTGATAGAGTTAGGCACTCCTTCTTTATTGTTGTTTTAAAGAAGATGGGGTTTTAATTGCCCCTCATTAGTCTTATCATTGCTTGCATCTCTGGGCCCTGGATTTTGCCTCTAGTTAATGGAAGACTCGGTGAATCCTTTCGATCCTCTCGGGGTCTCAGACAAGGTTTCCCCCTCTCCCCTTATCTTTTCATCCTTATGGTGGAATCCTTTAGCCAAGCTCTAAACTTCAACAAAAAGAGTCGGTCTCATCACTGGTATAAAATTCGAGAATGGAGCCAAGAATATCAACCACTCACAATTCGCCGATGATACCTTGCTCATTGGAGGAGCCTCCACCACTATAGCACAGAGGTTCAAGATTCTTCTTGATCAATTTATGGGGTACTCTAGAGGTTTGATCAATCAGAAAAAAAAAATGTATATATGGTTGGAATGCTTCAAATCAGGTCATCTACAACATTGCAAATATTTTTGGTGTCCCTTGCAACTTAGACTGGACTCATTTCTCTTACCTGGGCATGCCAGTGAGCCTAGGGCCTTTGGAGGCACGAACTTGGGACAGTATCATTGACAAGATGAAGAGGAAAGTTCAGCAATGGGGTTGAATGTGGCTCAACCCAGCAGGGCACCTCATCCTCCTTAAATCAGGTATTTCTTCTCTTCCCCTCTATCATTTTTCTCTTTTCCAAGCCCCAGCTTCCTTTCTCCACAAAATGGAAGTTGTTCTGGGCCATTTCCTTTGGAAAGGAGGAAAAATCGACAAGAAGAAATTCAACTTAGTCAGTTGGAAACAAGTCATTCAGGCCCAGGAGAGAGGAGGTCTCGGTATTAGGTCCCCCACTTTTTTAAATCTTGCCTTTGGAGGGAAGATAGTTTGGAGGCTCATCACTAGCCCTTCTACATGGTGGAAATAGGTTCTCGAAACCAAATACTTGAATTCCCCCACAGAACAGCTTCTAGACTCTGATATCTCCAATAGAGACTCCAAAAATCTGGCGATTATGTAAAAAATCTATTCCTTTCATGATTCAGGATATACCCAAAGTTCCCAGGGGAGCAGCTAGCATAAATATTGGGGCTGATAAAATCCTAGGACAACAACCAATAAACAGGCATGAAGAAACCATTCCTATTCTAACTTTTCTCAAAAACGTGGGTATCCTTTATCTGGATCAAATTTCTAGATGGGATCCATTGTCTCATTCTGGCTTGGGTAGTCCTTTCTTGTTATCCTGAGTGATATTAATTTTAGTCTATCCACTCTTCAGTCTCTCCTCCATACTAAAGCTACCATAAAAAATAATGAGAGGTATGGCTTTCGTTGGGACCCTAAGGATCAAATTACACTGTCTAAGTAGGACACCAGCACATCTTCTACAACACCTTCCCTATGACATTATGGAATCACTCGAGAATGGTTTGGAAATCAGAGGCACTACCTAAAATCAAATTATTTATATGGGCCCTTCTAAAAGGGAAAATCTTAGCAACAAAGAACCTGCAAAAGAGGGGTATTATCGGTCCATCTTGCTCCCCAACCTGTTGCAGTGCTAAAGAAACTATGCATCATCTTTTTTTCCATTGTTCCTTTGTTGTTGATTGTTGGAAAAAATTATCCCTCAGTGATAAGTTACCATGGAATTCCCAGCAATCTATAGGGGAAGTGATTCATGTCTTGAAAAAGAGCTGTCCTTGGGAAAATAAGAGGAGCGAACTAGTGAAGAGAGTATGGAATACTCTCCCCTACACCATGTTATGGAGTATGTGGCTAGGAAGAAACTGGAAAACCTTTAAGGATAAAAGCTCGGCAATAAGAATTGTATGTAATAAGGCTATGAATCTTGCTCTCGAAACCATTTCCGTCAAAACCCAAAGAAACATTGATGTGGCAATGTACATTGTTGAAGAAAGAAGTTTCATTAGCTACATCCTCGACAAAAACAACAGCACTCAGAAAGGCAATACAGTGAAAGATCAGTGCAGTCAGGATACCCATTCATGGAAAATCACGTTAAAAGAGGAGGAGTTTGCAAACTCGTTACAAAATTGTAATAGCTACTACCTGTTCTTTGATGGAGCTTCTACGTCAAACCCAGTAGTCGTTGGAGCAGCGGGATTGATCCTAAATGCTAATTGGGAATGTGTTCTCTATTACGAATGGGGTCTTGGGAATTTATCTAATAACAGGGAAAAAGCATTAGCTCTTTATGAGGGGTTAACTTGGCTCAATAGACTAGGGATAAGAATAGCAAAGATTTTTGGAGATTCTTTGGTTATTATTAGCCTTATGATTCAACAGAAAGAGTCTCCCAACCTCCTCCTTCAGTAGGTCATTCAGAGATGCCAACTCTTGAACCAAACATTGAGCAACCTACAGTATCGTCACATCCTCCGTAATCTCAATAAGCAAGCTGATAAGCATGCCAACAAGGCTTGTGAAAGGAGAATGGGCAGTTTATGTTGCAACGCCAAGGAGATTCATCAACCTTTGCTATGATCCGAATCTGTTTACCCTGCATCAAATCGGTTATTCGTGCAGAAAGAAGTGGACCCAAACTTTCCAGATATTCAACAAAGCTATTATTTGCAAAGGGAGTTGGCACAGATCCGATCCCCTCAAAGCTCTATTCATAATAAGTAATATCACTGCTTCCTCTCTTTGCACTCTCAACTCTTTGACTTTTTAGGACAATTTCTAGGTCTTCCCTCACCTTTCTTCGGATTCTCTCTCATTCCCCATGTTCGATCCTCATCCCTCCCCCCTTTCTATATGTTATTCCTCCCTCTTCCTTTTCTTAGTGCCCTTCCTACTCATACCTTCTTTGCTTGCTCTCTCTCGGTATCGTTATTATGCCTCTGTTTTGCATTAGTTCCCTGGTGGCCGAGTGTCTCCTTATATGTCAAAATCCATAGGCTATTCTTCATTGCAGATATGGATCTATTCCTGCACAGGATCTCTCCTCTTCTTGAGCAGCTCAAACATCAGTCTAAGAGAGGTAGCCATGCAGAAGAGCTCATTGCGGTTCTGAATTACATGATGGACAATCGCAACTATGCCTCTGTTTTGCATTCGTTCCCTAGTGGCCGAGTGTCTCCTTATCTGTCAAAATCCATAGGCTATTCTTCATTGCAGATATCAATCTATTGCTACACACGATCTCTCCTCTTCTTGAGGAGCTCAAACATCGGTCTAATAGAGGTAGCCATGCGGAAGAGCTCATTGTGGTTCTGAATTACATGATAGACAATCGAAACAATGTAGCCCCAAGCTCTTCAAGTGCCATGCACATGGATGGTGATGAAAAGCCGGAGGTATCCACAGCACGGCATATTAATCACATTAGTATAGATTAGAAATGTTTTTCCAATGTCATTTTTTGCTACTCCAATTTGTCAGAGTTTACTTTTGTCTAGAATTACTCAAAACGAGAACAAGCAGGATTAAGGAGAATTTTTTGCTTTGTAACTCCTTCGATCATGTCTTACCTCGACACTTATTGTATCTTAGGAGTCCTAACTCCCTTCCCTTTTTCAAAGATTTATATAGCAACCAACTTTGTAAAAAAAGAAAAAAAAAATTGTTTACTTAAGCACAATTGTATCTTTTAATTTTATTTATTTCATACTAAATTTGAAACTAATAGTATAAATGCTAATTAAAATTACCATCATTTTTATACTACCCACAAAGAAGGTTATATTATTTTTGTTTTATAGTAAAAAAACTTTGACTTTATGTTTTATAAACTTTTTATTATCATTTTGTAAAATTCTATAAAAATTAATATATTAAAATTAATTTTCCAAACATTAAAATTATTATTGAAATTTTCAAAATTCTTAAATTCTAAATTTTAATGGGTAAAAACTATTGAAATTACTAGTTTTTTATGGTATAAATTTCAATGATAAGACAAAAATATTAAATATAAAATATAATTTTTAAAAAATATAAAAGAATTAAAAAAGCATCATAAATGTATTACAAGTATAAACTCAAATCTTTGTGGATTTTGCCTTTATGGATTTTTTAAATTTGCTTAGTATTGAAAGAATTTATCTCTTCATGGCTAGCTCCACCCTCCTTGCTACCCACAAATCAAACTAGCCATGAGTCTAGACAACACCACCACCAATTTAGTGGCATTCAATTAGGTTGATGAGTAGTTATTAGTCCGTGCCTCAACATGGGACTATAGCGATAGATATCGATCCAATTTCATATTAATTTGGGCGTACATAATCATTTAACCAAAGTTTTAAATAAACATTTCGTCGTTTCTTTTGTTTTATCCAAAGTTTTGTGTTCGAGGTCTTATTGCCGGACTGATTGATTATACACTGTACTAATCGTAACAATGTTTGATATTGCAATACTTCAACACATTTTATTGTGACATGACGTTCGTTCTTTGGGCTGGGATGTCTATTCCGCTCTGTTGTTCCGCTCTGTGTCGTCATGTTGTATTGTACGTGTAAGAAGACACGTTCGTTTTCTTCCGTGGCCTTCATAAATACACCATTAATACCCATTACAGTTCGTACCAAAACACTTGCATTTGCATTCCGTTCATGGGTGTCTTTTCGGCTTCCACTATGCTGCTAACTTTTAAATGGTTCGGTTTATCCCTCACCCTACTCCTCCTCGTCCTTCACTGGGGTATTCTGAGTGTTCATGGCCATGAGGACAATATGTATGGAGGGGGGTGCAACAGCAAATGGGGTCCTGATGTTGGAAATAATGCTTAATTAGTTATGTAAAATGCTGACAAAGTAGCCAGCAGATTTTGTGTTCACTGCAAAATTAAAGCAGCAGATTGTTAGGGTAGTCAGTGCTACTCGAAAGTGCTAGAAATTAGTTGTAATGCCAGTATATTTATTCCAGAGATGATTTTAGTAATAGTTTTACTATTTAATAATGCAGTTAATAGTTGAATGAAGATATGAGATTTGCAACATTTTTTAGCTCACACAGTGATTGTGTTTTTTAATTCTTTTATCTATATTTTTTTTATATGTATTGTTCTTCATAGTACTGTTGTCTTCTCAATTTGCTTGAAATAATTCATTTCATATTCAACAAGTGGTATCAGAGCAGGTAAAATTGTTTTGGGTTAAAGTTGTATTGTTGGAATTTCGCCAAAGTTATTCATGTCGAATTCTAACCAGATGCTAGTTCCAGAATTTGATGGGAACGATTATGATTATTGGTGCATTCAGATGCTAACCTTTTTGATTGGAAAATATCTGTGGGAGATTGTTGAATGAGGATATGAGGAGCCAGTTGATTGGAATGCTCTTATAGCCAATGAAAGAACAACAAGAAAGGAAGCAAGGAAGAAGAATGCTCAAGCTTTGTTTCACATTCAGATAGCTCTTGATAAGAGCTTATTTCCAAGAATATAAGGAGCAAAAACTGCCAAAGCTTCCTGGGAGACTCTACAAGAAGATTACCAGGGTAGTGATCAAGTTATGGTGGTCAAGCTTCAGACATTGAAGCGAGAGTTCGAGAATTTGAAGATGCAAGAAGCTGAAAGTGACTATTGCGTGAGAGTCAAAGATGTGGTCAATAAAATGGCTACACTTGGATAAGTTGTAAGTAATGAAGTTTTAATTAAAAAAGTATTGAGATCTTTAACACATAGATGGAATCATGTTGCAATAATCATGGAAGAAAGTAAGGATTTAACAAAACTACAG
>APFE031626884.1:37973-81009 GCA_000404065.3 Pinus taeda | reverse complement strand
ACATTAGGCCATGATCGCCAAGGAGCATCATCACTAGTAGTTCACCTCCCATGAAGGATATAGTTTATTACTTAGTTGCATATTTTTTTGTTGCTTCTAGCCTTTAATTTGTATGCATGCCAAATTTAAGGATTGACTCTTCAATTGATGATCTCTTTGTAAAATTATAAAAAATCCACTGTAAGATGAATAAGAACCAATAATTTTTCTTTGAATTCATTTATGATTTACTTTCTCTATTGTCTGGGTATTTCTTTTGAATTTCTTTGTAAATGTTAGAGATAAATATGATAAACCTCATCACACTTATTCTTCTACTTGAAAATTTGTTAGGTTTTGACAGCATACCAATAAGACGATGAGTATGCCACTCATGCCTGAAATCCAAGAATGTATGTTGTCTGACATATAGGCTCATGTGACTGTCCATGATTTTAAAATTAAAGAATGTAGATGAATTAATCATGCACAACAACATTTAAACATACATAACATAAATTGAACATAACATTCAAGCATAACATTTACATATTAAATAATAGAGTGATTGGAATATTTATCCTTATAAATGTTTTACACAACTAGCTACAAATGTCAAATATTCCATCCAACCATAGTTATTTTTGGACTAATTCTCTATACAATAGGCCACCCCTAATTTAGGGCTATGATTCCACAAAGGTGAGCATGCTCCTATGGATGTCTATATTCAACACTAAAATACCAATACCTAGTAAGTTAAGAGTGATGTGACCCCTACAATAATTCCTACTAGCCAATTCTCTTTACCATCATTTTTCACAATCTAAGGATGATATTTATTTCTATGTATCATAGTCCCTTAGACAATATCCATCCCCTCTAGGGCTATAACATAGATTGGTAAGGAATCTCTTAGTTATGGGATTTAGGGAATCTAGATACTAGTGGAGCACTTGCAACGTCAACCTCTACACAAGAACTTGAGTGATTTCTAAATGAGAACCCCTCACAAACATTCAAAGCTAGTTCTTATCATAAATATCAACACTAGAGACTGGTTTTCAACACAAATTATATTTTCTCCTCTTGTAGCACCAAAACTCTAGTTTTTTTTGTGCTCTTGCTTTTTGAAAGTTAGCTATCTCCGCTACTCAAATTCCTTTTCTTATGCATTTTCTAACTCAGACGATTCAAAAGATAATTTTACTCATCACATGTTCTCACATCTAGGTGAGATGACTCTCTCACCCACCTCTTACATGCATTCAATAAAACCACTCCCCTCACGAGTGTACTTAGCCCATGCTTCAATAACTAATTGATATGACTCTTCTACCAAGCTCAAAAATGCATTCAATGACTAGTTTTAATAAGTCAAATGGGGATTGTATGGTAATTACATTTAATTTATGCTAATAACATGGGATTTTAGGCATGTGTGATTTACCCTTGGAACCATTTTTACCCCCCTCATTTATGGAATGATAGGTCCTCTATGAATATGTTCTTGTCCATTTTATAACCAATGATGTATTTTATATTATTATTTTCAATATAAAAGTTTACATATAATTTTTTGTTTGATATTGTGTCCATGACTTGTGGGACTAGCATGTGATATAAGAAACCATAACCTAGGGAATATAAGCCATCAAAATTACTTGATGATCACACTAGGCCTAGACCACACCAACCCTTAACATGTAGCAATATTTGGCTACATCTTAGCACTCTATAATTTTACAATTTAGTAACTCCTATAGAAATTCCAAATGCCCAACTCTCACTCCCCTCAACCTACATAATCCAAGTAAGAGTACTCCCTTCTCTACATCACAATCCTTTAGGTTGTCCCACTTACCATTGAGGGCTCAACCACTAGTTGGACATTAAAATATCCAATCTATGGAATTTAGTAATCCTAGCTATAAAAAATGGAGTCTTTAGTCATTTATGCACAAATGCACATTGATATTTCCTCAAAATATGGAAAACATATGGGTAGTCCTCCCACATAGCCTCTCCATGCTACCATGTGGTATCTTCAGGATTGCAGTAGGTCCATTGAACCTTCACCAAGATAATGGATTTGTACAAGAGCACTTCGAATTTTGAGTCAAAAATGCATATTAGCTCCACCCAAAAGTCTTGTTTGTGCTCCACCTAGACCATAGTCTAATCAATCACAAGGTTAGGATTAAGCACATACTTTTTCAATAAAGATACATGAAAAGATTTTATGAATATTCATGGATGCAAGTAATGCAAGAATGTATATAACCAACATTATCTTATCTAGGATTTCAAATGGCCCACAATATTGTGCTACCCATTCTGGGTAGCTTCCCAATTTTAGTGAGCTCTTTTTTGCCTTCACTTTTAAAAACACATTCCCAACCAATCTAAATTATCTATGCATTTTTCCTTTGTTTGTGCAACTTTCTACCTATATTATATTCTATCCTTTATATTTCTACGTATCTTTAACATATGTTCTTACATCTCTTTTATAATATATATCCCAACAATCACTTTGTTTTCTAGGTTATCCCAAGTCAAAATATAACTTCACAATTTCCTTTTTATATAAATTTCCACAATATTGGATTCTTTATCAATCAACTTAATTGAAATAATATGTGTTCCTTTCTTAAGATTTTCCATCAATACCATGATGGAATCATCTCACCTTGTTATCATTGTTAGCTTGGCGATGAAATTTATGGTAACAATTTCTCATTTGCATTTAGGAATGGACAATGGATATACAAATCATGTTGGATGTCTATGTTTAGACTTTACTTTCTAACACTACATGCATTTGGCTATGTAATCAACCACATCTTTTTCATACTAATTCAAAAATATTGGATTCTTATAGCTACAATAGTTTTCTGGTACCCTAGTGTCCAACATATGGTGCATCACACAGTACTCTTATCACTAAATTTCTCAATTATTGAGAATTAGGATCATAAACTTGTGTTCCTTTGCAAGAGGTTTCCATTCTCTTCTAGCATGTAGTCTTTAAATTTTTGGTGTGAATTACCTTGTTGTAAGCCTTCTTTAATTTTTAAATAGTGTTAGTTTGATCATAATCTTCCAAAATTATTCTTTTTAAGTCTATGTTGTATATGATAATAGCTATAGCATCATGTATTACATGCACCCTCTTAATGTTGAGTGTGTTAGCCTCTTTATTCTTGTTTCCCTTAATGTTGTTGATGTCAAAGCCAAATTCACTAGGGAATTCCGATCATCTAATTTGTCTATGTGAGTATTTCAAACCATTATGGTCTATTGTCAACTCAAAATTTCATCCCATAAGATAACGTCTTCACATTTTCAATGCATGGATAATAGTTGTAAGCTCCAAGTCATGGGTAGCATAATTTCCTTCATGTACTTTGATTTTCTTAAATTCATAGGACATGCCTATCTTGCATAAGGGGTCCACCAATTCCTTCTTTACATGCATTTATGCACACTAAAAATATCCTCATTTGGATATGCATTCTTTAGAATCCATGTGTTGGTTAATAAATATTTCAAATATTTAAAATTATCTTCACAATTTGTAGTCCATTTAGTGTATACTCATTTATGTTGCAACGAAATAACTGAATGTACAATCTTATAGAAACCTTAAATAAATATCATGTGGTAATTAGGTAAACCCATAAAGAGTCTCACCTTTGAAATATTCTTTGGTGATGGCCAACCTTTGATGGATTAATTCATCTTCCCTAGGTCCATTGCTATGCCCTCCTCTAAGACATTTTGAACTAAATCATGGATTTTCCTTTGATAGAAAGTGCACTTTCTCAACTGGCATACAATTATTGCTCTTGCAACACGTAAAGCACCATCCTCAAATGTCACTCATGCTCCTATTTTGTCTTGGAGTGTATAAGAATATCACACAAGAAGGCAATAACAAATTAGCCTATATAAACTCTAAACACTCTATTCATCAAACACATAAAACTAGAAACTGCACAATATGTTTCAAAGTAAACGTTGTAAGGTGGTAGCATAGGAAACAATAGCATAGAAGAAAGAAAAAAAATTATGCAATTTTGTTTCTTTAATAGCATTTATTTTTTATCATATGTTATTTTTCAAGGAGATTTCAACCAGGCCAATATTCTAGAATATGTTAAAAATGAAGGTAATGTGAAACATCTTAACTCCAAAGGATTTATGAAAATGCTCTTCACTAAGATTCATGAACTATTACAAGTAAATGATTTAAATCAAACATTTATTAGCAAAAGTAATCTCATATCACCTTTTATTCATAATGTAATGGATAATAGCTTTTTTTAGAAGGGATTCAAGATAATGTATGTGCATTTTGAGTCATTTTTATGTCAGATGTTATGACTAGAACATTTTAGTCATTTTGAGTCATTTTTATGTACTTAACATTGTAGATGTATTTAGAGACCCTCTTAGGTGGGTCTCTAGATTTTAACACTGCAGATGGACTCAAAGACCCCTTTGTCTCTAAATTTAACACTGCAGATGGATTCAAAAAATGGGATCTCTGAATCCATTTGCAGTGCTAAAATTTAGAAACGAAGGGGTATTCATAATTTTAACACTATAGATTGATTCAGAGACCCCTTTGTCTCTAAATTTTAACAAATGTAGATGGATTCAGAGACCCATGTAGTGAAATGTAACACTTCAATATCAAAATTGCAATTTTTTGTTTTCGGAGTGACATAATTAAAAATTACTAACATAAATGAGTAATTCATATACTTGTTGTACTTGTTATTTGGTCATATTTTTATTCTTGGACTATAGTAATCATTTAAGCTAATCATTATTAGTTTTATCACTTACTATCTAGTCATATATTTTAGTCCTGGACTAAATTAGTCAATTTAGTCACTTTTAGTTTGGTCACTTATTATTTAGTCGTATATTTTATCTCTAGACTAAATTAGGTGTTTAAGTTAGTCATTTTTAGTTCGGTCACTTAATATTGC
The DNA here is from genome assembly GCA_000404065.3 of Pinus taeda. Taxonomy (NCBI): domain Eukaryota; kingdom Viridiplantae; phylum Streptophyta; class Pinopsida; order Pinales; family Pinaceae; genus Pinus; species Pinus taeda. Next base: position 76,027 of record APFE031626884.1, on the reverse strand, counting down.
TCATATTTAGTAGTAATTCACTGAAATAATCGTGTTGACTAATGTTTTTAGTCACCTAGTCACTAATTTCATCATTTTCTACTAGTGAAACTTCTTTCCAAAGAGATAATGTCTCCACATATTATGTAAATAACCCCTCCCACATTTACACTCTTTCATAAGATCTCCATGGAAAACATGAGATGAGTGTTGCTATGACATGGTCAGACCTCCAAGTTCTAATTATGGAAGTGGGGCGTACAAATCAAAAAATTATTAATACCTCTCAAGAGCATTAAGTCACCCAAAAGTTAGTCCACAACCTCTAATGACTAGATCCTGAACTAGAACTGCATTTTCACAAGCTTATTACCCGAACTGCACCCTCGACACACTATGCATGCAGTTATGAGGCTCCAACTGCGCCCACAGGCCTTCCTACTAGTGATTATGACCCAAATTCCTCAGTTTTGTGCCATCGGTTGTGAGATTTGTGCTAATTTTTCAAGTTCGCCTCCAGACCATTGCCCATAACTGCCTATACCTTTCTAGAATCATAACTAAGATGATAAGAATACTAAACATCCAATATTTTAGCAAGTTCTTGAACAAGACATGCCTAATAGATGATAGACATTTCACCAAACATATGATAATCATAGAAGCTAAAGGTCATGAATGCATATCTGATCATAAAATTTTGAACTTCATCTGAAAATCACCAAGAAGGCTTTATACCCTCTCAAGCTAGCTTCAAAAACACTTGTTAGCCCATGCATTCATCAAGCATTCAGTAAATTATCATATCACGAACAAGAGCCATAGAAATAACAAATCATAGAAGCATGGATATAACCAACATATAATCAAAATAGAAACCATAACAAATCAGCCATAAGATTACATCATAACCAGTACATGTGCTCATTAATCACAATAGAGAAAATAACTCATAATAAGATATAAAAGTGCTAACCAAGTCAGGGACTTCCACGTACCACCTAGCCATAGATTGGGCTAAACCAAATGTCTCTTTCAGCCAATCACCCTGGTGCCATATTCCAAGCATTGAATGTGGGATCTAATGGGATAAACCATGACATAACCAAACAGGGGCTCCAAAGGCTAAACCACCTCCACCGTCAATATATTGTGATCTCACTTAAATCGGTTTTGAGATCACAACAACAAAACAAGATTGGATGCCTCAGAATTCCTTCACCAAACCTAGAGGAATTTTCCTGTCTCCACCCACCTATTAAGGGGTTCTCAAAGAAAACCATTTCCACCCACAATCCTTGGTATTTTCTTGAGACCACCTCAACTGAATCCAAAACCTTTCGGAAATCCAAAGCTCAACCAAGAATGAATCCCACCTCACCATAGATATCTAGGAAATGGCAAGGAAAGGCTCAAACCACTGTTAATATAGGAAAAACCCATGTAAATGATGAAAAATGAACCAAATAATCCAATTTGTCTACCATGCATTCACATCCCAGTAAGGAAATCACACATGCAACCTGTTATTTGCAAAATATTCCTGTTGAAGTTGTTGATCCAACTTTCTTCTTGCATTCCCTGCTTTCCTTTACTTATCATTTGCCTTCATTTGCTAGTCCTTTTCTTTCTTTCTTGCATTTCTCCAAATCCAAATGAATGCTAGAGTTCTCCAAGAATTCCCTAAGTGTGCAAGAGTGTAAGAGAAAAAAATTAGAATTGACCAAAAAATTATGAATTGTTTCTCTGATGCATTTGTATCATTGATATCTTGTTTTTCTTCATTTTTCCTCTAATTTACCTTGCATGCATATTTTTTGTCTCTTCACCTTAATTTGATCCTATTTTCCTTTATTTCTCATACTTAAATGTCAATTATTGCCTCTTTACCTTTGCTAATTTCCATAGCCATTAATAAACCACAAGTGATGCCCACTATAGTGTTTTCCCAACATTCAACTTGGAATACGTGTCCCATGACCTTGGTCTTATTGTTTTTATCTTTAATATCCTTTTATCACAGTAAAATTTAACCCAAGGTTGTTACAAACCCCTCCCCATTAGGGGAACATTTTCCTTGATGTTTGATGACACCTATGACTTGTAGAAATTCTATGTAGCTTCAAAACTTCTCATGTATTTTCCTAAAACATAAGACTAAAATATACTCTATTCATCTACAGAAAGAAATTCATGATTGATAAATTGAATCGCAAACATGCAACATGATTCAACACACATACACAAATATTTATCTAGGGGAAAGAAATTTCTCAAAACCTCTTATTATATGTATTGCATTAATCAAAGAATAGAGGAGAAATACAATGCTTTCTCAAGCTTGAGAAACCTCTGCACCAGTATAGTCTATCTCCCTACCCCGGAGACTGACTTTGAACAAAATTTAACCATTTTATCAACATTCCAAGCTCCTATTTACTTGTGTTGTTCCTTGAGGAATTTGGCTTCTATTAATTAGGAAATTCCTCAATCTAGATGGTGTAATTCCTTTAGGCCAATCTCTGGCTGCATGCACCACCTGTATAAGTTAAAATAGTTTAAAATTGATAATACACTGCCCTTCAACTCCAATCTGAACAGGGTAAATCAAATTATTTGCATGCATAAGTTATTGTAGGTTGATTTATTAGTTCACTAGTTGATCACTAAGTGTGATTGACTACTCACCCCACTATTGGAGCTTCCACTAGTTCTCTAGTAGCTAGAACTAGTTTAACACACAATAACTGAAATTAAATGAAATACATTGCCCGAAATTAGCAATCAATCATACTGAACTGAATTCAAGTGTCTCCAACTTCAATAACTGAGTTAACTGAGTGAAAAGTGCCATGCCACCTCAGTTAACTACCTCCAAGTATTCTACTGAAATTGAAATTCGAATTTTAATCTAGTTTGACCAAGGCAAAGTAAAAACTAGATTTTCTTGCTCCATTTTCAACACTCCCTCTTAGCAAGACATGGATTATTTGGTATCCCAATCCTGCCTCTATGGAACTTGAATTTTCCTCTTGACAAAGCCTTTGTCAAAATATCTGCATCTTGTTCCTCTGTAGAAATGTAATCTAACAACATAATCTGCCTTTGTGCACAATCTCGTAGATGATGATACTGGATGTCAGTATGATTGGATCGAAGATGAAATACATGATTCTCAGAGAGTTTGATACAACTCTTATTATCACAGTAAATAATGGTATGATCCTATTGACGATGTTGGACCCTCCAACATTCAAGGGATCTCCCCGATATGCAGTCCCAACTAGACCTCACACCGTTTGGTGTAGGAGTCCCATCTGGTATGATGGCATGAATGCCATTATCTTAAAGATATTCCTTAGGTCTTGCTTTTTAGCACGTGAGAGTGATCTACTTTGTCTTCAAATAGTGAGGTTCACATGCTTGGTGAGTGCTTTAGTGTTACTTGTGTCAAAGTTCTTTCATTGCAGAGGGAGAGGGTGGAAGTGTGTCTCAGGTTGAAAGGGAATAGTCCCAACTCTACTAGAGACACACACCACAATAGGACATGCACAACTTTCGGCAGATTAGTCCACACAGATGTGATAGTCACAAATACAAGGTAAACATATAACACATATAATACCTAGCGGAATAGTCCACATGAGTGTGAAGGGCGTTATAACAAGTTTACACAAATGAATATGTTGAGTGTCCAGCGGGATAGCCCACATGGCCAAGATAGTGTTAACAATTTATAAAACACATTTTTGTAAGCATATGTTTTAGAACAACCAAAATAGTTCAACTGTTTTAACACAGGTTAAAGCAACATGCATTACAAGCATCCAAAGAATAGTATTACAAACAATTACAATACATGTGTGAAAATGTGATGGAGCCACTTCTCACTCCTCAAAGAAAATCATACAGACTCTCAATGCTATGTGGGAGGATCCAAGGTGAAAAAGTTTTTTTCATGTAAAAATGTGGGGTATTTATAGCCAAGGGTAAAATTGGCCCTTGTGAATGTTTGACTTCCCTCATGACTGTTTGACTTACATGACTTTTCAACTTTATATGACTCTTCGGATTTACATGTGGGTCTCTTGGACTTCCACGTTACATTACATTGATTACAGCAATGTGGCCCACAATAGTGATATGGCCAAGATGACTCATGACATGAATCTACACAATAGAGCTGGTGTGTTCATGCTGGTGGTGGTGTCCATTTTGAGCTATAGTGCTACTGAGTGATGGATGTCCTCTTAGTGTATCATAGCTTCACCTTCCCATGGCAAGGTGTTTGAAGTCTTCAATGGTCTTGTTGTTCACTTGATGTTGCATGTGCATGTCACTCCTTCGCTTATACTTTGGCATGCTTCATGTGTTCATCTATTCACGAAAAAATATCCTCGCATGCATTCCTCATTCATTTGTTCGCGAAACAATCTCCTCGCATGCATTCCTTGTTCTTTCGTTCACAAAAAAATTTCCTCGCATTCTCTTCTTGTTCATCCTATTCATCGTCATGTCATATCTCATCCATGTAAATGTACCTACAATCGCTCATGGCGAGATGACATCAAATCCAAAAATCTCCTTTTCTACCATGATGCATTGTTGTTCTCTTTGGATTCAGGTGATCAGGAGAGGGGACAAGGCTCTAAAACTATACAAGGAATATTTTAAGATGAGATGTGGGCTCTGGGAACTGTTAGTGACAATTGTGAAGAGGTCACTGGGAGACTAAGATGGACAATCTAGATCAGCATTGACTTTCAGTGGGGTCTGGCTTAGCTAGAGGGAAAATTTGTGCAATTTTTTCATGGAGGCAATGCAAGTAGCAGAGGGGGATTGGCAGCAAAAACAACACAATTTCTCTGGGGAGCTGGCAGCGGGCTGCAGGAGTGTTGCTAACAAAAACTATGCAATGCTAGGAGGATGGCCTTCTAGACATCCTTGCACAATTTATAAGGTGAGTGGGATGCTAGGGAACTAGTCATGAAAATTGCACAGCTTTTCGGGCGAGCAATAGTCCACTGACTGGGTGACTGGCTAGAAACACTAGGTAATTTTTTTAGGGAGAAAGTGACATACATAGGGTGTCTATCCAGCATGTCTGCGCAATTTCTTCAGTCAGCAGAGTGGGCATTCTTTTCACCTTTTGGACAATTTTTTGGGTGAGTGAGTCCAGAGGTCATTGCCCAGTCAAAATCTCTGGTGGAATAGTTAGAGGCTTAGTTGATGTACTTGTGAGAAGCGCAGAATGAAATGGCTTGCTGGGAAACTTCTATGCTGATTTGGGTGACATTTGGTTGAGTTGATTCTAGGGTTGTGCAGTGCAGACTACCTGGGAGGTAGCCTCAAGCTCTACGCAATTCTGGGTAATAGTACATAATCATTGAGAGCTTAAAATGCACAATGCATCTCAGTGAATGTCTGGTTGTTGGACGATGGTCTGGTCGACAAAGCTTCAACAAAATGACTAAGTGTGTGAATGAGTGACTTCGTAGATGCATGACCTTGTGAACACATGTTATCACTCAGGTTGTTCCCTGGCTCCAGAAGGGAATACGGTCTAGGTAACCACTAACCAATCTTTTAGCTGCAGGTCCTAGCTAATCTGCAACCAGAGAGGGCTCTCTCTTTGTGATTTAGATTTGTTTGATTATATGTTAGGCTAGTTATGAAGCACAAGTTATGTTTGGTGTTTGGAAGATGACATTCAATAGCACAAGGCAGTAATTTGAGAGAAGTTCAAACCATTGGGTTGAAGAAGTCTAATGAAAATAAACTTCTGGATATGGTTTCTTTGGAAATAGGAAAATTGCAGAGCAAGATAATTGAACATAGAACAACATTGAAGCTGAAAACAGATGAAATGAAGTCAAGAAATGAAAAGGAATCAAGAATCTTTCATTATGTTAACAGAGGGAAAGTCTGTAAACATTATCAGGGAGCAATTAAGAATTCCTTGATGATATTTAGTGTGGAAGAACCAAGGAGACAAGAGCAGTTAAGAATTCTTGCCTATGTTAGTCCTGTGGAAAACATAAAAAACTACAGGAATTGAACACAGAGTACAACAAAGTAAGTTCTGGGTTATCCTTTTTTCCTGTAATTTAGAACATGGTATTCATATGATAAATAAAACACAAATACAACAACTCAAGAGTACATTAAACTTATTGATCCATGCATCAACACAAGAATTCTGCAATACATCCTCCAGCCATCGATTCCACAACCAGCAAATTCACCAACAGCACATCCAACAATTTTATTTCAGAAGAATTCTCAGAGTTTACAGATCAAGTCCAAAATGATATTCATCAGCCAACACTAATACATCTCTTTTGAAAGTATTTATAATAAGTTTACAAAATATCCCGTAGGGAAATATCAAGACATAAATTTATCCATCTACTCTGGCAGAGGCAATAACTGATGTGGAAAAAACTGCGCAACAATAAATGAGGAAATAACTATGTTGTACTGGCTGCTTGAGGTGTCCTATTATTGCTGACTTTTTGGCTCTGATAGTCGGTCGATGTCTGTTTCCCTGATGTGCGTTCCTGATGTGCTATCATTTTCCACCTGTGCCTGAGTTTGTTTCACCTTTTGGCATGAATTCTCTCCTCGGTTGATTTGATTTTCTGATAGGAGACCCTGATATTACCTTTTACCAGTAATGCAGATAATTTACAAAAAAGGAGAACCCAACTACCTTGGTAAGACCTACAACATGCTCTGCCACCACTGATCTATTGGTAATTGATGCTTTCTCAATTTAATTAGTGTCTCATCAGCTTCAGTGTACCTGTAATAGTTTGGCTGGAAATAAAAATGATGTGCCACCTCATGCTCAATAAAAAACAAACTTTCCAGTTTATCATATAAGCTTTGTCCAGAGGGACGCATTGTCTCTTCTGAGCTACTTGATGATGTTGTAATCTGATTTTGCACATAGGTATTTAGCCTATGAGCATATTGTTCTTGTTTTAACAACTTCCCACCGCTAGTGACCAGGCTAGGTAAACCTTTGCTCTGTAACATTGCAAATTTATGTCTGAAGGCCTCTATCTCTGTATGCATTTCTTGGCATTTTCTTTCTACAGTTTGAACAAAATTCCTCATAGTTAGCACCTTCTTGACTCTCAAAATAGTCTATGTCCTATTATGAATGTCTAGAGATGCTAATTGTTCACTTGTATGAGTGTTAAAAAAATGAATCATCTGATTGGCTTGCTCAGGCTTATTTGCCAATAATACCCTGGCCTTTTGAGTTTCATATTGAGCCACTCCTATCAATTCGATCTGATAAAAAATAGTTTGTATTGCTGTCTATTGATCAGCAATAGCTTGACCAATCTTATCCCACAAAATGGTCTTGATTTCTGTCAAAGTTCTATGGAGAGTGAGGTCCTTCTCCAAAGCTTTTATCTTATTCTCTAGGGCCTTCACTTCCCTTGTTTTCTCAGCTACAATCATTTTTGACTTGTCATAACTAACCTCAATTTTGGCTAGTTTTTTCCTGGTTTCCTTTAACTCTTCCATTTGGATCTCCAAAGCCTTTATTTCTTTCATCATTTCTTCCATGCTGAGGCTGGCCTCTTGTAGTGCGGTTGTTGTAGTTGCTGCTAAAGTTGAGGTACCTGCTGTCGATTTTGATGCTGGATCAAGGGGAGGGGTTGTGATGGTGACTGCTGGAGGAGGAGCTATGAGAATTGGAGTTGTTTGAGATGGCTGAGAGGCCAACTCCTGCTTTTTTCCTTATAGAGCTGCTTTTAAGGCTTTCTCTGTATCCAGCAATCTTTGGTTCATCCTCATCAATAAACTGACCACATCCTCTTCTTCTTTTTGCTGTGCCACCTCTGTGGTCTAGGGGTGTATTGTAGCTGGGAGCTTCAGTTGTCTTCTCAGGGCTGCTATATCTTCCTCCTTCTTTCTTATTAAGGCTTGTGCGCCTTTGGGATCCTTGGGATCATGTCCCAATTCTATGATAATCTCTTCCAAGGATTTTATTCTAATATCCTTGGCTAATGAGGAGGCTTTCTCCAGCTCTAATTGGGCAGAAGTGTTATACAACGAATTTTTTAGTCTATGAGCCATTAGTGCTTTGTCTACCAAGGTGGAGTATACCATTTCTCCAGCCTGTTTTTGTAACTCAATCTGGTCTATTGGGTGGATGTCTTTAGCAAGAACTTCTAGATTGGTCCTAATATAATCTGCAGATGACTGTGGCTGCTGTATAGTGGGCCTGAAGTGACTAAGGGTCATCTTCCCTGCCTGGATATCATAGGCTGCCATTAGCCTTTGTTGATTGTGGGAGCCATTCTTAACAATTGGTTATAAAGCTGAAACCTCATTGGTTCATTTCTAGCTTTGATTTCTGTGAATGCTCTCTTGATATCAGAGCCTTGCTTGCTTTTTTGCTTGGTGGATGTTACCTCCACACCAGGCTGTCTCTCTTGCTCCTGCTGAAAGGAGCTATTCGATGTCTCCAAAAATTGAGGGATCTATTGTTCATAAGTTCCCTCACCCCTAATGTTGCCTATTGTTTCTTCTGTGAATTCTTCTTCAGAATAGGGGTTTAACCTTTGTCTCTTCTCACCTTACTGGTCTGTAGATGCCCCTGTAGGTGTCTCTTCTGGTCTGTCCCTCTTTTTGGCTCTTTCCTCATTATGAGGGGTTTGTAGTACACGGATCTCGACTGCCTTTACTTGCATTGAAGGGCCTTGTTCTTGACCCTTTTCCTTGTTTGTAGATGGTTGTTCTGCCATTGAATTCTACTGCTCTGAATGTTGTATTTCTTTACCTTTCCCTGTAGGTGGAGTGGTTTCTTGAGCCAACTGTTGTGAAGGTGTAGTAGCTGATGTGCTTGCTCCAATATGTTGAGGCTGTGTGAAAGGGACCTGTGCAAAATAATCCAGGACAATTCTCTTCTCATAGTCTTTCATTTCTTTTTCTAATCTTTCTTCTTTAGTAAGATCTTCAATTAGTGTGCCCTCTACCCATTCCTGTCGATTAGCATATTGTTCAATGTGAGGGATTGGCTAGTGCACATATCCTGAAAGCTTGTTTTTTACTCTTCCATAGCTTATGAAATGTTCAGGGTCATATGGTGCCCAACAAAAGATTTGTTTCAGCATGAGTTCATCTCTTAGCATCTTGTCTGCATCATTCTAGGCTTCTTCCCTCTTATTGAAAACAAAAGGTCCCAATTGATGTCTTATCTTGAGCTGTGCCTTTTTGTTTTTGCCATGGAAATGAGTCAAATCTGCACTACTAAATTGCCTGAAATATTCCAAGGCAAAGAGTCTCATGGGGATATATTTTGGCAGCTTGTAGGGGGGTAATTCACAACCATAAATCCTGATCATTGTATGGTTTTGGTAGAAATACCAATTACCAATGTTGTAGCCCCTTGAAAGATGCAAGATTCTCTGCATTTCAGCAGTGAGCCTGCCAGGAGGAGTCATCATCAACAGGGAAGTAGCTGGGTAAATGAACATGTCAATAAACTCATAATATGTATAAGGTGAGAGGTGAACTTCATGGAAAACTGAGGTCCATAAAATGACAGATCTCCTCTCTCCTTTGGAGTCTAGTTTCTTAAGAGTAACTTGGAAACTATCAGGATGATAGTACAACAGCAGATGATATATGTAGGATGTATAATTGAACACTCTTTCTCTCTCCAACATCATAAACTTCTCATGGATTTTTTTTGCTATGAAGGTGTCATAGTCATACATGACAGCAGGGGGCTGTCCTGGAGTGAACATGGACATTAGCACAAACACAGTTTCATCAAAAAACTCGCTGGTTTTGTATCCTAGAATGTAGGATACCATGTCTATTAGGAGTTTCCCTGTCTCATTGAATGAGACTTGATGATAAGGTGGAGGATGATCAGGCTGGCACTGTGGTTGCATAAACAACTGACCTAGTCTTGTTATTTCTGAGCTAGGCAGCTTTGCACCTTGATCAAGCAGGAGTTTCATGCTGAGAGGAACCAGAGGCTGAGTTGGCTGAAAGCTCAACATTTCGTTTATGGACTGAGGAGTAATATAGAACAGCATAGATCCAAATGGAGTGAGGATTGCTCTTTGTGTGGGATCATAGTTTGCACAGCATAAATGAATGAAATTTGGCAGCACATTGACTGAAGGGAGGTAGTAGATAGGCATGTTGGATTCCCTGATTCTCAGGACATCAGTGTTATTTCTGTGGCTATTTCTAAATTGACAAAAGGTTTGCAGGTGAGACTTGAGACCCATCATGTCCTTAATCTGGAAGTCCCTGTTTGCCAGAGGTAACCATTCTAAGTCCTTATGTGGTGCATTCAAAGGTGCAATGTTGAGATCCACTGGAGCCTCCATGCTTGAATTGATTGTGTTTTGACTGGAATATAGGTTTATGAAACAACAAAAAAGAGAACTCTGGCTCTAAGACTTTTGTCAGGATCTTGCAGATTGAATTTTATCTTGTAGTCACCTCACTGAGTAGCATTCATGGTGGAAAAGGCGAATTATGTAGAATGCATTGGGGAGGTTGGATAAGACAGTGAAAATGGCCTCCTTTTCAATCTGTTAAGTGACTCGAATCTTGGGTTTAGAGCTCTTTGGAGTAACAAATAGCAGAGCAGTCGATTTGGTTTCCCACAGGAAATTACAGAATTGGCTTGGAATGTTGGAAGAAACAGGGAAAGAGCGCCCTTTTAAAGGTGTTTCTTGGCGATTTTATAGGTGGAGATGGGCTTGAATTGTAGTTTGATGGGCAATTTGCAGAGGCATGCAGAATTCGCACATTTTCTTTGGTAACAATGGTCAGACAGTGACTCAAAGTGCAGAGATTTGCAGGCAACAACGCATTTGACTTGAATTTAGCTCTTTGGGTAATTTTTAACAGAGAAATTTTGTAAAACAGGGTTTGTGGGTGACTTTAGAGTAAATACCTATTCTATGGGTGCCTGGTGAAAGTTTCGGTTGCAGACTGAGTGGAGGAGGCTGGGTTTGCCGAGTGGATTCACCTGGGTGGCAAACTATAGCTCCGTGATGAAATGGACATAATTTGCATGTAGAGGGTGCGCAAGTCAACCAAACACAAATGAACAAAAATCATAGATTTCCTGAGTTTTTATCAAAATTTGGACTTTTTGGGCTTTTGGCGCTTTTCAAGGATGACGTCAGCATGCCGTAGCTTTTGTCCGGTAGTGGAGTACGGAAGGTGACATGGTTGCTGACGTGGTCACTGACGTGGGGGATGACATGGCAGACACGGCTGATGAACAGTAGTGCGGGTGATGATGTGGTGCTGACGGGATAGTGACGCGGGCAGTAGGACAAAGGTGGTATGCGGTTTCCATCGAACTGTCTTTGGTATGGGGGTGGTTTCTATCAGAGCGGGCCCGATGGAATGAGAATACGACAAGTGTCCCTGGGTACGATAGGAAAACTGCCAACCATCGGGCACTAATGATCGGACATCGGGGCGCCTCTGATATCGATGAGGACCGTTGGATCTGGAGAACGCGATCCAACGGTGGACGAGAAGGTGAGTTGTCGGAGGTTTAATAAAGCAGCGCACTCGATAATTGAAATATTTTATAAAGTTTGGAGGGTTTAAAACTTTAGGTTATCGAGAAATGCGGAGCGGATATGGTAATTTAATTAACGAAACGTTAATTAACCCAATTTATTGCACGGCGGGTATGGTTATTTGTTTGACCAGAGGTCTAACAAATCTTGGTGGGACACGTGGTGGGTTATCATTGGCCCCAGGTGGACCAATGGATCCCAAGGAATTATTAAAACATAGCCATATTAGGCGGGGGCGAGATATATATAATGCTTTGGGTTTTCTGCTTTTTATATAGTAGCGATAGGGAAACATTAACATAGGAGCTATATAATAAGTTAGGGTGTTAATATGACAAATGATGGGGAAATGATAAGTTTATAGGGAAAAACTTAGATTTTTGTTAGGAAATGAAAGGGAAATGGGATGATTATGTTTACACAAGAAATGTAGCTTGTGTTGACCAAGTAAACACAACGTTTTGCTTAGTAATTCTCAAAAATGAAATGGATTAGGAATATTGAGTAGATCTCAATATCCCTAGGGGATGTTAGTGAAGTTTGTGGGGGAAATGAGAGGGGAAGTCAGTCATGCTCCACTGAACTAGTAGCCACTTTGCCATGATGCTTGTGATACTTTTTAAACTGAACATCACTCTGCTTTCTGCAACCTCATAATTATCTGCCTAGCTAACCTAAAACACCTAACATTTTTTCTTCCTTTGATTGGGTGCATTTGAACTAGCAAACCCTGCTTTTCCTCTTTTCTTTTGGCCGCCCTCCTATCTAAATCTATCCTTATTTCCACCAAGGGCTCAGATTGAGCAATTGGGCCCTTTAATTCTCTATCTCATCTAGTGATCTGCCAAGCTTGATCTGTTTGAGCAGATCTTATTCTCTATTACAAGAAATTTAAACATGATCTAGCCAGGGTTAAACTGTCTGGCTATTCATCCATGGTGAGAAAGTCAGTGGTTGCACTTTCTGAACTTGTTGTACAACTTGTAGTACATTAGTAGCTTTTTAACAAGCCACTTCCCTGGTCTTTCTTTTGGGATTCCTTCCCTTTCTCTTCATCTTGAATCTTGATTTATTGTTAATATGGAACCTTTGCAACATGGAAAGGATGATCATATTTGGTATTTCCACGGTCAATCATGAAAATGACACCTATTGGTATAGGAACCTAACAACACACACTCAACATGACTTGACAACAAGACACCTTGAACCAAGAAGACAACATACACTCAGTGTGACTGACCGATAGTGTGAGGGACAAGCGCGACACTTGTGCTAGATTGTTGAATGACCACGATGGCGCTTGAGCGACATTGCATGCAACTTCATGTGTGAGTGTGATAGATGTTTACATAATGGACGCAACTTGTACACATGAAGGTGGACCTTGTGCATGGCTAGAACATGATTGCAAGCATGACATTGTGACCAACATGAAAAAAGATGTTCGTTGAATGATTAAGTGAGGAGGGTGTAAAGACTCAACACAAGCTCAGGCGATGACCCTGAGTTCTTGAAAATGTCAAGGAAAAACTCAAGAAAGGCTCCAAAATTTGATGTAGGCCAAAATTTTGGAGGGTTTTGTAGCTACTACAACAGATCCATCATATGAATGGACAACCAAACAAGAATCTTTCTCATCCAGATCACCTCATATGTTGCTTGACTTGCAACTATGTACTCTTCTTCTGTTGATTCTAGTTCCATAGATATTTGCTTCTTATTGTACCAATAAATTGTTGCCGACCTAATTATGAAAATTCCTCCTGATGTGCTCTTCCTGTCTGGTGGAATCCTTGACCAATCTAAATCTGTGAAGCTTTACAACTTCACTCCCTCTTTTCGTATGTACCAAGGACCAAATTGAGTAGTGACTCTGAGGTATTTCATTATATGTTTTCCTACCTTCCAATACAGTTTGGTTGGCTTAATCATTTCTTGACTAAGTTGGTTAACTACATAACACATGTTTGGTCATGTTTCCACCAAATACATCAGAGAACTCATAAGATACTTGTACATTGTATCCTCAACTTCCTCACTTGAAGTGGCATCCTCTTTCCTCCAACTACTTGCTAGAGGAGTTTCCATGGGTTTTCTACTCTCCATGCATAAATTATTTAGTATCTCATTGGCATACTTTCCTTGAGAGATAAACAATTCCCCATCTCCTTTCCATACTTCCAAAGCGAGGAAACAATTAATGAGTCCCATGTCCTTCATCTCTAATTCTCTTGCAAGATCCTCTTCACAATAACTGATCAACTTTTGATCGCTAGTTAAAATTAGATCATTGACATATAATACTATAATCAATAATTTACCTTCAACAAGAATATGATAAAGGTTAGCATCTAATTCACTTTTGGTGAAGCCCAACCTGGTGACATAGTTGTTGATCCCGGTGTACCAAGCACAAGACCCTTGCTTCAATCCATACAATGCTTGCTTGAGTATACACACATGTGACTCTCTGTCAAAGGTCTCAGAACCTTCTAGTTGTTCAATGTACATCTCCTCCCCAATAACTCCTTTGAGAAATGTTTTCTTCACATCCCTCTGGTGGATCTTCCATCCCATATGCACTACATGTGCTAGAAGTAATCTTATAGAATAACACCTTTCTATAGGAGCAAAGGTCTCCTCATAGTCAATTCCCTCCACTTGAGAGAACCCCTTGGCCACAACATAGGCCCTGCGTTTCTCGATGCTTCCATCTGCTGCTTGCTTTACCGTGTAGATCCATCTCTAACCCACCACTGATTTTTCCTCTGGTCATGGGAACACTTCCCAAACATTGTTTCTGATAATGGAATTATATTCCTCTACCATAGCATCAACCCATATTGGTTTCTCTATATGTTCCTCAAATGGGGATGGCTTAGTCTGTACAATCTCACTCATCAGATCCATGTAGTGAGTGTACTGATCCAATGACCTCCTCTTCCTACATTGTGATGTGGGTGCTCCTATAGTCTCTCTAGCATTATGCATCAGCCTCTCAGATTCTCTAGTTCATTTTATTCCTTCTCTGGATGTTTTTTCTTGAGTGGATGTCTCCACTCTCTACACCTCTTCCCGTGGTTTCTCCACAAATTCCTGAGGTTCTTCCTTCGGAGCTAAAAGATTCTGATCTAAATGCAACTGAGTCCCTCTCAAGAGAACACATCATTTCCTTCTCCTCATAAAACTTCACATCCATATGAACAATTTTCATCCTAAGGGATGGAAAGTACACACTATAGTTGTGAGTTGATTCTACATACCTCACAAATATGCCTAACTCTGCTATTGATTTTAGATATTTCCTTGATTCCTTGGAAACATGATAGTAAACTAATAAGAAAAACATATTGAAGTTTGAAACATATGGTTTCTTCCATGAAAAGGCTTCCTCTGATGTACTCATTCCAAGAATCTCATGAGGACTCTTGTTCTGAAAATAGACCATTGTGTTGCATGCTTCAACCCACAAGTAAGGTGGTAGGCCATGGTCATGAAACATCGCCCTTGTTGCTCCCACAATACTTTTGTTCTTCCTCTCAGCCACCTCATTATGTTATTGGTTGTGGGGTGTTATCAACTCCCATTGAATTCCTTCCTTTTCATAGATTTTTAAACTCATTCGACACATACGCGCCACCATTATCACTCCTGAGAGCCTTCACTTTCTTGTCAATTTCTTTCTCAACAAGTTATTTAAATTCAAAAAAACTTGGAGACTTTCTAGTCTTTCTTCTACATGAAGAAGATCCAACATTTCCATGAGAAATCATCTACAAATATTACATAATACATGTTCTTGGTAGTGGAGGTTGTCAAGAAAGGTCCACACACATCATAGTGAATCCTTTCAAGGACTCCTTGCACTTTACTATCCAGATCATTAAAGGTGGCTTTTGTGTACTTCCCCAATGTACACCCTTTTCATATATATTGTTGCTCTAGTTTTTCTTTGGGGAGGCCTATAGAAATATGTTTTATGATCTTCAAATCACCATGATGCAAATGACCAATTCTTCTATGCCATAATTCGTCTATGTTTCATCTCTACACCTTCTCTTATTTCATGCTCAATGTTGCACAATCTTCCACATCTAATTTGTACAGGTTGTTCATGTGAACCCCAATCTGATTCACTTGTCCCATTGTTATGTCTCTTAGGAATATTTTCCCTTTGATGAAGATCACATCATAGCTATGGTCTTCAAACATAGCAACTGAAACAAGATTCTTCTTTAGAACCGGAACATACATGACATTGTTGAGTTTGAGAGGGGAGCCAAACTCCCTCTAAAAAGTAATTGTACTGATATTGGTCATGTTATACCTCCCATCATCTCCCATCTCAATGTGCATCTAGATATCTTTCTCCTCCGAGTCACTAAAAAATTCTCCATTGCCTATCATATTGAATGAGGTACAACTGTCCAAGCACCACACACTACCCATCACCGTGCTCACCATGCATGTGATGAGGGTGAAATCAAGCTCGAACTCCGAAGACAACAATTCACCTGCCACTCCTCCTGAGGGATTATTGCTTTCCTTCTTGTGCAAACACTTAATGGCATAGTGTAGTATTTCATGATAGTGAAAGCACTTGCTTTTGGACAAGTCTTCCTTCTTTCCCCCTTGGCTAGATTCTGCTTTGGATTGGGATTTATTTGCTTTCCCTTTCTTTACCTTTACATCCAAGGCACATTTATGCTCATCCTCATTCTTGGATGAGGTCTCTTATGTAGTATGTCTCCTTATCTCCTCTTGTACCAAATCTGACCAAAGGCATTCCCAATTTGGTAGATTCTACCTCCCATTTACTCAATCCTACTAGTTGTTCAAGCTCCTGGGACAGCCTAGAAGGACTAGGCTCATAAGATCATCCTCCACAACAGTAAGCCAAACTCCTCCAATTCCATCATGACATTGTGTGAACCTACTTAGGTACACATGAATAGATTGGTCTTCTGCATCTTGATATTTCGAAGCTTATATTTGAGCACCAATTTCCTCTGGTCATTGTTGTTTTGGAACAAATCTATCAGTGCTTGCCACATTGCATATGAGGTTTCTTTCCCATGGAGATTGGAAACAATGTGATCCTTCGCACCCTCTAATATGATTCTCCTTTCCTTGGATACAAAATTTATCCATTCTTCTAGATCCTTGAGGTCAGATGATTTTGGTTTTGGAATTTCATGCTCGATAAATTCCTTTAACCCATTTTCCTCTAGTACCACCTCCATGTGGTCCTTCCAAGAAACAAATTTTGAGCTACCCTCAATGGATACTCAAGCCTTATACCAACATAATTTTGCTAGCTCTGAAGAATTGATCCTACAAATTCAATCCTCCTGCAATAACAAGTTTGAATTCTCTATTCTAATTTGAATCCTACTTTGATACCATGTAGAAATTATATGTAGATTCAAAATTACTCATGTAATTTGCTAAAACATAAGACTCAAATCTACTCTACTCATATAGGAAAAGAAATTCATGATCGAGAAAGCAAATCATAAACATATGACATGATTCAACACACATACACAAATATTTATGTAGAGAAAAGCAACTGCTCAAAACCCCTTATTATTTGTATTGCATTAATCAAATAATAGAGAAGAAATACAATGCTTGCTCAAGCCTAAGCAACTTCTGCACTAGTACAGTCTATCTCACTACCTCACAGACTAACTCTAGCCAACACTTAACTAATTTCTTAGTTTTCCAAGTTCCTATTTCCTTGCACTATTCCTTGAGGAATTATGCCCCTATTAATTAGGAAATTCCTCAATATGGATTGTGCAATTCCTTTAGGCCAATCTATGACTACATGCACCACCTGTACAATTTGGAATAGTTTACAACTGATAGTAAATTTCCATTGAAATCCAATCTCAATTGGGTATATCGAATTCTCTACATGCATCATTTATTATGATCTAATTGACTATTTAATTGGTTGATCATTGAAGTGTGACTCACTATGCACCTCTTGTAGCGGTTACAAAACCCTCCAAAATTTTTGCCTGGATTCAAATTTGGATCATTTCTTGGGTTTTTCCTTGATGTTTGCAAGCACTTGGGCTCATCCTGTGAGCCCATGTTGAGTCTTTGCACCCTCTTCACTTGATCCTTCATCAAACATCGTTCTACATGTTGGTCACAATGTCATGCTTGAAGTTATGTTCTGGCCATGCACAAGGTCCCGCTTCATGTGTACACATTGTATTCTCTATGTAAACATCTGTCGCACTCACACACAAAGTAGAATGCACTATCGTGAAAGTGTCATCACGATCATTCAATGATCTATCACAAGTGTCGCACTTGTCGCTCACACTGTCGGTCAGTCACACTGAGTGTATGTTGTCAAGGTGTCTTGGTGTCAGGTCATGTTGAGTGTGTGTTCACAAGGTCATGCATGTATGAAGTCACTCATTCAAACACTTATTCATTTTGTTGAAACTCTATCGACAGGACTAACCTGCAACAACTGGACATCTGCTGAGTTGCATTGCACAGTTTTAGCTCTCAGTGATTATGTACTGCTACCTAGAATTGCACAGATCTTGTGGCTACCTCCCAGGTAGACTAAGCTACGCAACCCTAGAATTGACTCAACTGGCTGTCACCTAGAATAATGTAGAAGTTTCCCAGCAACCCATTTAATCTGTGCTTCCCGCAAGCACATCAACTAATCAACTAAGCCTCTAGTTGGTCAACCAAAGAGTTTGACCGAGTAGTGAACCTGGGCCTCACTCCTCCAAACAGTTGCGCAAAAACTACCAAGCATGCCCACTCCATTGGCTGAAGAAACTACACAGACATGTCGGACATACACCCACTATCTGTCACTGTCTCCCTAGAAAATTGCACATTTTTTCCAGCTAGTCAACTGACCTGTTACTCACCTGGATAACTGCGTAGATTTCATGACTATTCCCCTAGCTACCCAGCATCCCGCTCAACTCAGAAACTGTGCAAGGATGTACAACAGGCCAACCTCCCAGCAATTGCACAATTTTTGCCAGTAGCACTCTCATAGCCCACTACCAGCTCCCTAAAAAAATTGTGCATTTTTTCTATTCAAGCCTCCTGCAGCTTGCTTCTAGCTCCCCATAGGAATGGCACAGTTTTTTTTTCCAACCCCCTCTGCTACCTGCACTCCTTCCTTGAGGAAATTGTGCAGATCTTCCCTCCAGCCGAGCCAGATCCCACAAATAGTCACTGCTGATCCAGATTGTCCATCTCAGTCTCCCAGTGTAGTTTGACAATTTTCGCCAGTAGTTCCCAGAGCCCGCATCCCAAATTGAAGTCTTCCTTGGACAGTTTCATAGCCTTTTCCTCTCTCTTGGTCACCTGCATCCAAATGAGAATGACAATGCATCATGGTAGACTAGGATATTTATGGATTTGATTTTGTCTCATCATGAGTGAATGCAAATACAAGTACGTGGATAAGACATGACGATACAATGAATGGGATGAATAAGGAGAGCACATGCAAGGAGATTTAGTCATGAACAGGAAAATGAAGAATGCTTGCGAGGATATTTTTCCGTGAACGGACGAACATGTGAAGCATGCCAAACGAAAAGCGAAGGAGGGATGTGCACATGCGACATCAAGGGAAGACCAAGACCATCGAAGACTCCACACATCTTGCCATGCGAAGGTGAAGCTATGATACACCAAGATCACATCCATCAATCAACAACACTGCAGTTCGACGTGGACACCAGCAGCAACATGAACATACCATCATTTTTGTGTCGAGTTGTGTCATGAGTCATCTCGGTCACATCACTACTGTGGGACATACTATTGTAAATCAATGTAATGTAACATGGAATTCCAAGAGACCCACATGTAATATGAAGATTCATGTAAAGTTGAAGAGTCAAATAGTCATGAGGGAAGTTGAGTAGTCACAAGGGCCAATTTTACCCTTGGCTATAAATAACCCTCATTTGTACATGCAAAGGAATTTTCACCTTGGCTCCTCCCACATAGCCTTGAGAGTATGTAGTCTTTTCTTTGAGGAGCGAGTAGTGGCTCCAATGCCATGCTATTGGGGTTAATGATGTATGGTGTATTGATGTATCTTGGAAATTTCGCTTAATTCAGAAGCCTGATAACAGGCTAGCACATTTTCACACATGTATTGTAATTGTTTGTAAGACTAATCTTTAAAGACTTGTAATGCATGGTGCTCTAACTTGTGTTAAAAAAATTGAACTATTCAGTTGTTCTAATACATATGTTTATGAAAATGTGCTCAGAACTTAAACAGGAATGAAACAACTTACAAATATAATCATAACTATAGAGATGCAGCAAAAAAACACTTCATTTCATTATTAGAAAAATACTGAACTATGCTTACAAACAAAATGAAAATAAGATATCTAGGGCAATGGTAGCATATCTATGAGAAGAGATGAGGCAGCTACATGCCTCTGAACTTTGTTACAATGAGGCTCAAAGGCCTATTTATTATTGAGAAACAATGAAAAAACCTAACCCTAGGAGATGGAGCACCAAAACTATGGGCCACGTTTGGGTAAATTGGTACATCAACTTCTCGAGGTCATAACTTTGGCATACGATCTTTGTTTGGCCATCATAATACCTCATTTCAAAGATATCGAAGAGAAGTCCAAAAGAAAACAAACGAGTGTATTTGCTAAAATTTTGGTCTCTCCTTTTTCCCTAAAAATTTCATTTCCGGACTCAAAACCACTCCAAAAGTTGAGGACCCAAAAAACTGCAAAAAATAATAAATTATGCTACAATTAAGGAAATCGAAAAACTGAAAGAGACAGTGTTAGGGATCCAATTGGAATAGGCTGGTGGCCACCAATATCCACCTAGATCAAAATTTGTTGTATAATTTGTTAATATTGTCTTGTCCATGTGGGCTGCCTCACCGAACATCAGACACAACATTTCCCATAAACTTGTTATAATGACCTTCGCACTTGTGTGGATTACTTTGTTGAGCGTTGTACGTGTTATCGCTTCTTGTGTGTTTGTGACTTCCGCATCCATGCGGACTACTTCGCTGGAAGCTACACATGTCATGTGTTGTGGTCTTTGACAAAGTTGGGACTCTTTCCATTCGAGTGGAGACTCTCTTCCACCCTCTCCCTCTGCGGTGAAATAACCTTGAAACAAGTAACACTAGCACTCACCAGGCACGTGAACCTCTCTATTTGAAGACAAAGAAAATCACTCTCATGTAATGACAAGAAGGAGCTAAGGAAAACCTTTAAGATAATGGAAACTGGGCCATCGTACTAGATGGGACTCCTACACCAAATGGCGTGAGGTCTAGTTGGGACTTCATACCGCGGTCATCCCCTAAATGTTGGCGGGTCTAGCACCATCATAAATTTCTGGCACTAGAAGGAGGGCCACCAATTGTTTATGGCTGAATTTCCTCTAACTCCCACTCATCATTCATCTGGTCAAGGCAGTGACTTGCACTCCCTCTCACCTATGCATGACTCTGAAGTTGGTTACTCCTAACCTCCCAAACATGAGCACGGAAATTTTGTATCAACACCTCCGCTTCATCCATCCCATCATCTGTCAGTTCTCGAAAGTAGTAGGACTGATCCCAAGAATAAAACATCTTCCATACGCATCATGAAAGCCAAAAAACAGTCCTACAGGAGTTGTTATATCATCCATGGAAGAAGAAGTTCTTTCCACACTTGAAGTTTTGGCAGAAGCTGTTGAGAATGGAGAGGAGCCTCTAGTCTTCCAATGGGGATAAGAAGACATCGTGATGATATTCGGATCAAATTCTAGTACAGGAAGCAGAAGGGAAGGCAGTGGAGGAGGTGGATGTAGAGACGAACCAACAAACTCAGAGCTGGAATTGTTAGATTCTAAAGAATAGGAGGAGGACAAAGAAGAATAAGACATGGATGAACAAAACTTAGAATGGATGACTCAGGGACCATTGGCTCTCCCAGGTGCTTTGCACAGGATGCCAAAGCGGTTGGAGAGAATGCTCACAAAGTTTGACCCTGATGGCACAGTGAAGGCATAAGGTCACTTGGACAATTTCTACCTACAACCATAGATGCTCGAGGTATGGTACGATGATTATGCATGTAGATTATTTTTGTGTACCTTTTATGGTCACGCAGTAGTATGGTATCACAGCCTTCCTTTCAATTCCATCCATAACTACGATACATTCAAACACATGCTTTTGGAAAAGTTTGTTAATGACAAGATCCTAGCCATGTTTCTCAAAGAGTTGGGATGCTTGAGATGGAGGGGAAAGAGGAGGTAAAATATTTCAATTAGAGGTTTTTCCACATATTGAATAAGTTTGCAGTGGACACGAAGCCTCATCACTCATCACTTTCAACTATTACATGTCCAAACTACCAACCAGCATTACGTAGTTCGTTAAGCAAGCTGCATTATTAGAAAATTGCGTAGAGGCAATTGTTGTAGAGAAGGAGTTGCACGCAATTGGAGTCATCAAGGATGATGAACCAATGAAGAACTCTAGAGATGCCAGTAGGAAGACCGAGGCTGCAACAAGTAAGGGTAAAGACAAAGAAACAAGTGATATTGAAACCCTTACTCGTCTTGTCAAGAACTTGACAACATAACTATCTGAGCTCAAACAACGAACAATTGATACATATGTGAGCAACCGGCCGCCAAGACAAAGAGAAGCAAGCATGCCATCAGGTAGCAATCACTTCCCCACTAAAACTATGCATATCTCTAACTTAGTGTTCCAGGTCAAATAGTGTGCGAACAACAGATTTTTATCATTTCATTAAGATAAGCACCCGGAAGGGTCTTGTTCAAACTGGAAACCAGTTGCAGGCTCATTATGCGATGACATGCCAAACATAATGAGCAGTGTGTAGGGAAATTTTGGAGACACAGATGATTAACATGTATCCATGCTCGCAAGTAGTGCAAAAGACAAACACCAAGAAGCAATCCAAAAAAAAAATGGTCATTACAATCTCAAAAGTCAAGGGGCTCCTACCACAGTTGGGGAAATACAACAAAGGTTCGAACTACCAAGGAAGGTTGATCCACCAGCCATCCAAAATCAGAAAACACAAAGCAATCCCAGGTAGAGAGTGGTGGAAAAGAGTACGTCCATGAGCAGCAAACTGCAGAACACTCTTCCAGACAACATGAACACCAATCTCACCCTGTGCATCTCGGTGAGTCTACCCATTCTAGATTACACATCATGGAAGGCATGAAAAAAACTCACGCAAATATTACTTTGTTCAAGTTGGCTAAGATTCAGAGTCAGCGGGGTATTCTACTACATGCACTGGGGTAAACAACTACAGATAATGTAGCCTCTACCAGAAAGGGAGCAAGCACACCTTTCGGACCACTCTGAACTCTGCTAAACACACTCTAGATGGAGGAAGAAAACTTAGTTTTCTCTCCATTCCTACTTTCATTTGAAATATTTACTTGTAATGTTCACAATTGTTTGGTTGATTATGGTGTGGCAGCCAACGTCATGCTGCTCTCGATTAGTAAAAATATCAATGCAAAATGGAGCAAGACATCCGTGTAGATCATACAACTGAATTAGACATCCATACCAGCCATTGGTGAACTTTGGGATGTGATCATCCGACTATCTCATGATAGCTGAGTTCACCAGTGCATAAAAATTGTTGTTGTAGTGTTACAGATCCATTTGGGCACATCAAATCCCAACATTCATATTAGTGTTTTAGGGCTCATCAAACCATAATTTCATATGCTTCATGACCTAAACAATTCACCCTTGAATGCCTCCTTCCCAGACAATTTCATGACTTGAAGATATCCAAAAATAGCCTCTAGAGGGACCAGCATAGGAAAGCCCTTATGAAGGTGCGCTGCCGAACAGTTAAGTTCACTGCCAGGGTGCTCTACAGAGGACATAGGCTTCCTTTTACCTGTGCTGGGTGAGAATGAGCAAAATTCACATAGGGTTTGGGGAATATTCTTATCTTTTGGAGTCATTTAGAAGTTTCCCTCACTTATCAACTCCTATGAGCTCGCAAATAGATGAGGAATGAGTTAAGGTGCATCCTATCCTCTTATCCCTTCCTCCATGGAACTAATTCTAAGTATGGAAGGCCATTCAATGCCACCATTAATTACAAAACCTCCTTCATCTTCGTATAAATTGACCACTCATCTAAGTGATCAGGGGCTATACTATGTTGAATTGTAAGGAGATAATGTTGCTATGATATTTGGCTTTGAAGCAAGTATTGTGATGCTACAAGTTTGTCATACTTTTGATGTGATGTGGATGGGATCCAAGCTAGAGGAATGGATTTGAATCAGACACCAATGGTTGTAATTCCTTCTTCTATCTAATAAAGTGTTTGAACCTTTTTCCCATATGTTTGTGTTTCATAATGCTTATGTATGTGAATTGAATCTGATCCCTTTCACTTATATTCAATAGATCGTATGCTTTGATCAGTTTTTTTGTCTTGTGTTGTGTTTATAGGGTACTTCTCAAGTGGATTAAGTATGGGAAGGAGCGACACAATCAATACAAGGGAGATGAGAGGACAGAAGAACTACATATAGGCCTGCTATATTCTCCTATTATCTATTGCTTATAGGAAAAGTCTAAAACACTTTACAGTATTGTTCTAGATACAACTACTTATCTAGGGAATTAGTACTTATCTGTAGATACTAAATTATCCAAAACAAATTGGCGACCATACTAGGGAACTATCACCTTTCCTAGTAGTTTATCCACCTAGTAGGACATTCTTGTAGAACCTACTTGTGTTCAATCACTATATTTCATCTCTTTTGCATTGAATTTTGATCAAAAATTGAGGTTAGATGACTCTTGAGTGGCCTCTCAGAAATCAGCACAGGCTTGGTCAGGGGACAGTGATCTGCAGAGTATCCTTGAGTGTGAGACGGTGCTCTGCAGTGTAGTTAGGCCCTCTTTCACCTATGCTGATCCACCTTAGGTCAAATTCCCACCTTTGGATTGAGTTTTTGACAAATTTCTTCTATTTTATTTCTCATTGATTGATCAATGAATGTCATGTCTTAGAAAATAGTTTTTTATCTCCTTGTCTAGCCCTACTTTGACTTGATTTATTAATGTTTCTTAAATGTTTTCTTTGTCATTATTGGTCCATAGTCAATGTTAGAGTATAATTTATTAATCTTTGTTCGAAAGAAAGTGTCGTAAAGTCTTATTTTCCTTCGAAACAGAACTGTCGTAAAGTCTTTGTTCTTGTTAAAGATTGATTAATCGTATGTGCATATTTCTTTTTTTTTCATCATAACATTAAGGGATTCAAAAAGAAAAACTTGCATCATTCATATTGTAGTTTGTGAATTCTTGGAAGGAGTAGCTAGGGAAATCACATTAGTTGTGATCTTTTCTCTTTTTCAAAGATTTGATTGCTCTATCCCTACTAGCTAAGGTTTTCATTGTTCAATTGAATGAAAATAATGCTTATCATATTAGTTGCATTTTAGGAATTGCAAACATACATCACGTGGTGAACCTTGAAAGGAAAATTCTAAAGAATATCAACTTAAAATTTATCCAAATTTACCTAATGGAGAATTGTCGCCTAATGAAAAACATTTAGAGGTCTAGGCTAGAGACGTGTTCTGACATTGTAAAACAAAGCAATTGTTGCTAACATGTCTATAATACATCCCGAGTGTGATATCTCATTCGATATACATGAGTATATTGTAGCTCGTCCACGTACCTTCGGGTATATAGAGCAGTGTTACAGTATGTAAGGTATATGGGAATGCTCTCACCGTGCGGTTTTTCATTAGACAACGCTTATACGGATTGGGCCTCCACGTACTTTCGGGTATATATGGGAGGACAACACTAGATTTCTATCCAACCTTAGGTAACCGAGTCGGCCACCTTGTACACTGTGATACACCAAACACAGCATTCAGGGAGATTGCCTACCCGTACTTCTTGGTTCACCAGGAGGTATTCTGCAATTCACAGTTGCTTGGTAAACCTTTTGCCTAGATTATCACTCTTTTGTTTTGTTATGTTACTTTGATTAAAATAAATTAATTGACCACGGATAACATCCTCCATGCTCACTCCTTAGTTGATCTTAGGTTTAAACATATGGTGACAAATTCAGATTTCACAGATTAAGGAATTCCTTTTGATGGGAATCCTAGTCCTTTTCCTCCTTTTGGAAATATTGGTGCTCTATATATGGCTACATTGTCCCTTCCAGGATTTACCATTGGCTTGCCAGTATGCTTTTTTTCAACCTCCTTGGTTCAAAATGTCATGATTTCTCCGCAATCAATTACACGTCCAACTGGACAAAAATCAACCTCTAGTTGATCCTAAAGTTGACCCTTTGCCTTCTTCCTCGGTTGTTTCTTCCTCCCCTGCTTCCTCTTCACTTGGTGAAAGTATTGGTACTAGTAACTAGGTGGCTAAGAAGAAGAAGACAGGGAAGAAGAAGAAGAAGAAGCAAATTCAGCAGAGGGGCAACCAAGAAATCATTTCTTTGAATGCAACATCTGATGAGAAGTCATCCATCAAGCCCCACAAAATTCAATATCCATGCAAACTTTGTGCGGTAAACCATCTTCTTCAAAATGGTCCTGATATTCCTCAGATCTTAGAAGAATGGCCGCCTCGTTTACATCATCCTATGTCATCAACTTCTAAAGATCATGCTGGTGACACACCATCAACTAGTGGTAGTAAAGTTCATGGAACCAAGGGTAAAGTTAAGTTTCCTTATAGGTTATGTGAAGGGAATCACCCCATTCACCTTTGTCCCTATCTGGATGAAGCCAAAAAAGTGTTGGATAATCGTCTTGCTTCAGCGCAGTGACTTCCATCTGGTTACAGGAAACTCTGCCTAAATCCTTCACTAGTTGATGAATTGACTAACCAAAATCAACCGTCAGTCAAACCCACTCTCTCTGAAATTTAATCCCATGAGTCTATACTTGACCCAAATCAACAGATTGAGGTAATAGTAGACCCCATTTCACCTTTAGTAAATCGTACCTTTCCTGAAGAGAGTGAATATGATACCACTCAAGTTCTTTTGTTTCTTTAGATTCAAATGAGCTTGGGGGCAATCCACCTATTCCATCACGACATGAGGAAAATCCTCTCGTTCTCATAACTGAAGGGGTTAATTCTCCCGTTTCTACGGGACCCCCTCCAAGTAGTCTGGTCACTTCCTTTCATTGGAATCGATTGGTAGGATTTCCTCTTCCTTCTTATGTGCCTTTCCAGATTATAGTACAATATTTTAATATGATTGTATCAGGCGCTATTATAGATGAAGGTGCATCTGTGAGTATCCTTTCCTCAACTGCTTGGAAAGCACTCAGTTTGTCGCTGCTTGAGCCTATTATCCAGAATCTGTTGGGTTTTAACAGAGGAACCAATCAAACATTAGGGATCCTCCCTTAGTTACCTATTACTTTAGGAGGAAAAATCATTTATCTGAAAGTGATGGCTGTCCCAGGCCCTTTAGATTACAATTTACTTCTTTGGCATGACTATGTTTATGACATGGGAGCTATTGTTGCAGCACTCTTTCAAGTGATTTGTTTCCCGCATGAAGGAATAATTGTCACTATTGACCAGCTTTCATTTCCTGGTCCAAATATGGCTTCCAATCAACCATCTTCCCTAAATGGTCCTTTTGTACCAATGGTATCATCCCCACCACGGGTTAATTATGTGGCAACCTGTTCCATACCTACATCAATTGATGATCAATTCAGTGATGTTGTACATCATGTACTAGGGGCATTGGAACCAAATCTCTCCTTCATGACCTCTTATGAGTTTTGATTGAGGGATATTATGAGGATAGTTCTTTACTCTGTCAACCTCATTAAAAAATGAAACAGGTCCACGAGGAGAGTTCCTTGTCTTGTGTCAACCTTGTTAAAAAATGAAAGAAGGAATATGAGGATAGTTTTTTGTCTTGTGTCAACCTCATTAAAAAATGAAATGAGGAATATGAGGATAGTTTTTTGTCTTGTGTCAACCTCATTAAAAAAAAGAAACAAGGGATATGAGCATAGTTCTTTTACTATGTCAACCTCGTTAAAAAATGAAACAGGTACACAAGGAGAGTTCCTTGATTTGTGTCAACCTTATTAAAAAAATGAAACAAGGAATATGAGGATAGTTTTTGGTCTTGTGTCAACCTCATTAAAAAATAAAACAAGGGTTATGAGGATAGTTCTTGGTTTTGTGTCAACCTCGTTAACAAATGAAACAAAGAGTATGAGGATAGTTCTTGGTCTTGTCTCAACCTCATTAAAAAATGAAACAAAGAGGATGAGCATAGTTCCTTGTCTTGTGTTAAGCTTGTTAAAAATAAAACAAGGACCACTAGAGCAAAGTTCCAAGTCTAGTCTTTGAGTAGATCTCGTAAAATCCCAGTCGAGTCTTTCACTTGATCTCATAAATGAACCTTCATTCCATCCACCTGATAGCCACGCATAGTCTATTTAGGTGAATGTAATGAAGCTTAGGGGGCATGCACCTAGTGGTAAATTTAAGTTTCCTTGTAGGTAATGTGAAGGGAATCACCCCATTCACCTTTGTCCCTATCTGGTGAAGCCAAAACTATGTTGGATAACCGTCCTACTTCACTATAACGACTTCCATCTAGTTACAAGAGACTCTCCCTTTCATCATGCAGGGGGCATGTAAACCAATCTCAAGAATAGTTTTTCCTCGTTTCAAGCTTGTGTAAAAACGAAACTAGTTCTAAGCATAGTTTTTCGTTTCAAGCTTGTGTAAAAATGAAACTAAAATCAAGCATAGTTTTTTCGTTTTAAGTTTGTGTAAAAATGAAACTGAATCCAAGCATAGTTTGTCATTTCAAGCTTGTGTAAATATGAAACTGAATCCAAGCATAGTTCCCTATGGTTTAAGCTTGTGTAAAAATGAACATATCTCCATTTTAACCCTTGTGATTGCCATTCTATCAGCCTTTTCTATCCGATGAGCCTTGGTTGTTTCATTCCATCACCACCATCTTCTTGGATGATCATACACTTTCACTTGGTTTTTTTATCCTTTTTGAGGAACAGTTGCAATAGTGGTCTTATTAGCTAGCCTCTTCACATAAATCAACATTTTTTGAGAAGTTCCAACATCACCTGAACCAGTTGCTACCCTAGACACCACTCATTCCTCAAAGTGGAGTCCTCTTTAAGCTCTTTTTAGACTCTCTAAATATGAAACAATTGGCGAGCGCTTTTCCTTTCTAGCTCGTCAACGGATTGGAAATGATATCTCTCTTGTATTATTTTACGCTTTTTCGGGCATAAGAGATTAATTTACAAAAAAAACTTGTGGAATTTTATTTTTGTCCCTTTTCAAACTCTCTAAACATGAAAAGGACCGTGTTATCTTTGTCGTTAAACTCGTTCAAAACATTAAATAGTGACAAACTTATCCATCTAGACAAGACTGAGTTTCACCTTCGCTAGACTCGTTAAAACATCAAATAGCGATGGATTCACCCAGAGGGTCAAACTATACAACAAGCATATGTTATCCTCCTCAAGATTGATAAAAATAAAGAGGTACTGGTCAACAATGACTGGGGAAAATGGGAAAAGGGGAAAACCACTTTATGGTAGCAGGTCGCTATTGAACATGACACTTTCACTCCATCGTCGTGACTATTTGGGTTGGGTATTTGCTTGATGGTTATCACACCATTGGTCTATCATACCATCCATCACTTTGTTTTGGGTCAATGCTACCATTTCACTTTAGTGTCGCCGACATGTTAAAGAGAAGTCCTCTAGTCAAAATTCATCATTTGCAATACCATAAGCCTTCATTTTCATGACCTCCATTCCTAAACCTTGTGTCATCAGTCAAATTCCATCTCTAAAATCACTACACTCATTTTGTGTCATTGATGTGGGATACATCAAGGCTCTCCTGTGATGAGTTGCTTCTTGTCTACATCAACACATTATCCAAGAAGTTGACTTAGAAACACCCATTAAGTACCTTGAAGCTTGCATGTATTAATGGTAGGTTTCTCACTTCTGGAGATAGGCATACATCAAGGGCCTTTGGCTGAAAGACTTTGTCTGGTGTTCGACATCAAGTCATCTTCTCACACCATGCAGAATGTACTACAGTACCTTGAGGATCATTATCATTATTGATGATTTCTCTCGCATCTATTAACAACTTATATCATTGGCTGGTAATCAGATGGTGTCTTCCCATGTTTGACTTCAGATCACATGTTCACATGGTTAGACTCATACTTGAGCGAACAGTTGAACGAGATTGATGACCCTAGATCTAGTTTCATTCATCTGGGCTGCAGTTTTAGGATTACTAAATCATATCTACAATGGCTTTACATTGATGGTCATTCCGATCATGGGTCTATATGTGTAGATGACTATTTATGTACATGTAATGAAAGTTTATAAGTTGAGCATGGGTATGCCTTCCCTCCACAATTCATGTAAAATCAAATATCATGATATATGTATTGTAATTGATGCAGGTCACCTTCCACTTTGATACCTCCTCATCACATTGTAAAGAATATCATTTGACATTGGCATTTTTCCGATTTCATGCTTTAGGTGGCAGTTGTTACAAATCCATTTGGGCACATCAAATCCCAACATTCAGATAATTGTTTTAGGGATCATCAAACCCTAATTTCATTTGCCTCATGCACTAGACAAGTCACCCCTTTGAATGCCTCCTTCCCAAATAGTTTCATGACTTGAAGACATCTAGAAATAACCTCTAGAGGGACCAGTGTAGGTAAGCCCTTATGAAGGTGTGCTGCAGAGTAGTTAAGTCCACTGCTAGGGTGATTTGTAGAGCACTTAGGCATCCTTTCACCCATGTTGGGCGTGAATGAGCAAAATTCACATAGGGTTTGGGGAATATTCTTATCTTTTGGAGTCATCTAGAAGTTTCCCTCACTTATCAACTCCTATGAGCTCGCAAATGGATGAGGAATGAGTTAAGGTGCATCCTATCCTCTCATCCCTTCCTCCATTGAACTAATTCTAAGTATGGAAGGCCATTTAATGCCACCACTAATGAAAAAACCTCCTTCATCTTCCTATAAATTGACGACTCATCTAAGTGATCAGTGGCTGGACTATGTTGAATTGTAAGGAGATAATGTTGCTATGAGATTTGGATTTGAAGCAAGTATTGTGATGATACAAGTTTGTCATGCTTTTGATGTGATGTGGATGGGATCCAAGCTAGAGGAATGGCTTCGAATCAGACACCAATGGTTGTAATTCCTTATTCTATCTAATAAAGTGTTTGAACCTTTTTCCCATATGTTTTTATTATTTCATAATGCTTATGTGTGTGAATTGTATCTGATTCCTTTCACTTATATTCAATAGATCATAAGCTTTGATTGGTTTTTTATCTTTTGTTGTGTTTATAAGGTGCTTCTCAAGCAAATTAAGTACGAGAAGGAGCAACTAAATTTACAAGGGATACGAGAGGAAAGCGGAACTACAAGTAGGCCTTCTATCTTCTCATCTTATCTATTGCTTATAGGAAAAGTCTGAAACACTTTAAACTATTGTTCTAGATATAGCTACTTATCTAGGGAATTAGTATTTATCCGTAGATACTAAATTCTCCAAAATATGTAGACATACCAGAAATGTATGGCTTACTACTCAAGAGAGACTAGTCTAGCAAGCTGAACAGATACTTTGCTATGGAATGGTCACACTTGTGGCTTATATACAAGGGAAAAATAAATCAAATCTTGGTGTTATCTGAGAGATACATGAGGTACAATTTCACTGCCATCCATGGCGAGAAAAAACATTGGCCTTCAAAGAGCTCATGTTCAGCAATTACCTCTTGGAAACAACGCTAGGGTGTTATCCCACACAGCTAGCTCCGACCCCACCAAACATGCAATTGGGTCTCCTTCCTTTGCCAATTAATGGAAATGAAACCTCTACAATGCATTGTAAGATTAGTAGCAGTAGTGACAGCAGTAGCAATAGTACAAGCGTGTCCAATGGTCCATGTATGGAGGAGTTGTGGACCATGTACTTCGATAGATCAAAGACACAAGATGGCTCTCGATATGGGTGTGTTTTGATTGACCCAAAAAATGGGAAACATTTGATTTCAAGATGCATGGACTTCGAATGCACAAACAACATTTTTGAATACGAAGGACTCATGTTGGGATTGCAAAAATCCGTTCGCCTCAACATCATCGCACTCAAAGTGGTAGGTGATTCGGAAATAGTGGTATGGCATGTACGTAACAATATACATTGTTTATCACCTCATCTCAAAAGTTACTAGCAAGAGGTATGGCGACTTATCTCTAACTTCCAAGAATTTAATATCACTGTTGTACCAAGAATGCGTAATGCATCTGTTAATGGTTTAGAAAACGCAACTTCTAGAATGTCACCGATTAGGGATAGATTTGTTGTTGAAATTTTGTATAGGCCTTCTATCCCAGATAACATAACTAATTTATATGTGTTTGATGATGATCAATAGATACTTCATTTCATGGCCAATGTTGATATCTTTAGAGATGCAATGATCAAAGAAGACAAGCACAAGTAGTCTCTCCAATATGGGGTTGATGACAAGAAAGGCAAACTCATCCCCAAGGGTGTGATATCTTTGGAAAATATCTATGGCTTGCAAGATCGCTTTCAGGGCCCAAGGAGCAATAAAACCCACAACTCTATCATGATGCACAAACTGATTAACTTGGGAACATAACAAGATCCAAATTTTGTCAATCTTGGTATGTGTTGCATGTAGCAGGAGTGGCAAGCCTTTGTGCACTTGTTCAAACAGTACGAGGATGTGTGCGAGTGGACATATGATGATTTGAAAAATTACAACATGCGAATAATGCAACATATCATTCCAATCAAAGAAGGGTTCAAGCCATATCATCAGAAGCTGAGGAAAGTACATTTTTCGCTTGAACCCCTCATATAGAAAGAGCTCACAAAGTTGTTGGATGCATGGATCATATACAAAGTTTGTCATTCCACATGGGTTTCAAACCTTGTTCATGTACATAAGAAGTCTAGGGAAATTTGCTTGTGTGTCGATTTCCACAACTTGAACCACGCATCAAACAAAGACAATTACCTCGTTCCTTCTATGAAGTACATTTTGCGGACAGTATTTGGGGCACAAATGTTTTCCTTACTTGACAGGTTTTCAGTATATAATCAAGTGCTGGTAGCAGAACCTGATCGACTCAAAACTACCTTCCTTCCCAAGTGGGGTACATTCGCATACAGACGAATGTCATTTGGGCTTGTGAATGTAGGAGTAACCTTTTAGTGTGTCATGGACATCACCTTCCGCCGACTCATTGGACAAAGCATAGTGGTGTACTTCGATTATGTGACTATGTTTTCAAGAAAATGGGAAGACCACATATGCCATATGAAGAAACATTTTGAGTGATGTCGGAAATACGGGATTTCCTTAAATCCCAAAACGAGCATATCTATAGTGTCTGAGGGAAACCTCCTTGGGCACATCATTTCCAGAAGTGAGATCAAGGTTGATCCAAACCGATTTGGACTATTACACATATCCCTCACCCAGTCAACAAGAAAGAAATGTAGCCCTTCTTGGAAAAGATAAAATTCCTTCAGAAGTTCATCTTAGACTATGCACAGATAATAAAACCAATGAAAGGCATGATCAAGAAGGATGTAGTCTACAACTGGGGCAAGAGGGAAAATTACACATTCACCTATATCAAGCAGGCTATTGCAAAAGCACCTGCACTCTAGAACTTATATTTCAATGAAGACTTCCTACTATACACCTTCGCCTCTGACAAATCGTTTGTTGCATTAATCACTCTGAAGGATGAGCTGAATGACAAACGTCCCATCTCCGTCATGAGTGCAAGAATGTAGGAACCTAAACTCAACTACGCCGCCTTTGAAAAACAAGCATATGTAGTTACAAGACAGTGAAAAAGTTCTGACTGTAGTTGTTGAAGAACCATTGCATAGTGTATGTGCCTCACCCAGCAGTTCACTCATTGCTCATAGAGAAAAAGTTGGGTGAACAATGTGCGAACTGGATGACAAGCTTGCAAGAGTATGATCTTGACATAAAGCCAGTTCACACTATCAAGGGTCATGGTATCTACAGACTCGTAACTGAGGTAGTACATGCACATGAGGAAGAAGAAGAGCTCATCGGTTGGGAGAAGGAAATCGAAATGTATGTAGTATAAGCACCACCCACAGCATGCAGAAACTCGGTATGAAGATGTGCACGAGTACCTTGAGCATGAAACCATACCCTCTCACTTCTCTACGAGACATAAGAGCACACTCTGCCTTAAAGTTTAGCCTATGCGTTGGTTCATGGAGTGCTTTACAAAAATCACAGTAAAAAAATCTTGGTTAGGTGCCTGGAGGCACATGAATTAGAGAAGGTTTTCCAAGATCTGCATGACCAGCCAAGGGTCACTTTGCAGGAAATACCACTACACACAAAGTTATGTGAACCAGTTTCTACCGGCCCACATTATTCAAGGATGCACGCGCCTATGCCCGTAAGTGCCTGGTTTGTCAGCAATGCACCAACAAAACACCAAGGTTAGCAACCCATCTGCACTATGTTGTAGTGAGTGAACCATTCCAGCAATGGGGCATGGACATCATTGGGGAAATTACCCCACATTCGTTAATACAACACTGCTACATTTTGACAACAACTAATTACTTCACACTGTGGACAGAAGTAGTTATTCTCAAGCAAGTGAACGACTAGGAATTTATCATCTTCCTCCAATAGAACATCATATCATGCTTTGGCGTCCGAGTGCCACTTGTGTTTGACAATGCAACTTACTTTTCATCTTTGAATATTTATGATTTTTCATTGCAATATGGTATTGTGATGAAACACTCATCTAACCATTACTTGTAGGGAAATGGTCTCACAGAATCCACGAATAAAAACATTATCCACATAATAAAAAAGACGATTTACTCTGAGCAACATAACTAGCACTGTGCTTTGATGAATTCCTTATGGGCTGGCCGTGTAACACCCTAACCCTCTCTGAATATCTCACCATACTTCCTGGTCTATGGTAAATAAGCCATCCTACCACCCAACATCTACTTGCCTGCGCCTCAGTTGTCTCAAGCATCCCAAGGAAAGCCTTGTCTGCTAGTTGAATGTAGGATGGATACACTTCACAAACTACAGGAAGAAAGGATGAAAGAAAAATAAAAGTTTACACTCCACTAGCACCGTATCAAGAGAAGGTTCTACAAGAAGTCTGCAGGGAATGCTAACTTTAATGTTGGAGACTTAGTCTTAAAATGCGATAAACCCCATGAAGACAAAGGCAAGCATATGAAGTTCTATTCCTTGTGGATTGGTTTGTACACTATACATGAGAAGCTTGGCCCACACGCATACCGTATGTAATCACTTGATGGGATGATTGGCAATCTTCCTTTCAACGACCAAGATCTCAAACATTATTTTCAGTAAGAGAGGGTTGCGTTCCGTGCTATGTACATAGTATATTTACTACTTATTGTTTTCCTTTTTTGCTTTCGCTTACTATCTCTGTTCGTTTTGTTTTGTTTTTTTAGTATCTTCCTATTTTTGGTTTTTGTAAATAAGTGCTACCATTTACTGAGTTATGGATTTTGAATGAGTATGTAGATGAGATCAAAAGAGCCTTGTGACACTGCAGCACTTGGCCTATCCTACATCCATATTCATATTGCTTGGTTACAACCTTCGACCGATGAAGTCTTGATGGAAAATACTAGTCGTTTGCAAGGGAAGCTTGGGTCCAACCATGAACCTATGTCCGCACTGGGAAACCCCATGCCTATACTTAGCCTTCTACTATGTGTGATCAAGCTCATCCAACTAGTAGAAATGGAGAAAGAGAAAATCTAAACAAGCAAACCTATGTCAAAGGCATTACATGCTTCTCTAAAGGAACAACCTCTTCTGATCTCAATAATCCATAATCCCTCTTCTGCCCCAAAAATAAATAAGTGCCTATGCACAGTCCTCTTAAAAAATATAAAGGACAAAGAAGAGATGGCTTCCTACGCAAAGAGGTGAAGCATAAAACTCCACCGGGGCACTAACCAGGCTCGCTGGCAGTGGAGCAATGTCTATGTTCCTGCATTAATCCGCTGAGGTACCTGTCCAGGCCTACTGACAGCAGAGCAACACCAGAGATGAAAACTTGAACTCTGAAATTTTTTAACTCGCAAACCAAACTTCCCTTCCCTATTTCGAAACACTGTGACCAAGATAAAACTTGTTGTTGTGTTTGACTGAGTTGGCAAAAGGTGAACCATGTTTATCCATGGGGTGAGTGAGGAAGCCAAATTATCCTACACAACAATTCAATATTCTATGAAATACCAACACCCTGTGCTATCAATGGACCAAAATAGAGAATCTGGAGTTCAAGCAGTGTCTTGCCAAGTGTTATAGCGGGGGAAACACCCTCCAAAATTTTGGCTTGCATCCAATTTTGAAGTTTTCCTTTGGTTTTTCCTTGATTTTTCCAAGCACTTGGGCTCATCCTATGAGCCCATGTTGACTCTTAGCACCCTCCTTGCTTGACCGTTCATCAGATATCTTTTTGCATGTTGGTCACAATGTCATGCTTGTAGTCATCTTCTAGCCATGCACAAGGTACTGCTTCGTGTGTACAAGTTATATTCGCTATGTAAACATTTGTTGCACTCACACACAAAGTTGAATGCACTGTAGCGGAAGTGTCGTCATGGTCATTCAACAATCTATCACAAGTGTCACGCTTCTCACTCACGCCGTCAATTAGTCACATTGAGTGTATTTTGTCGAGGTGTCTTGTCGTCAAGTCATGTTAAGTGTGTTTTCACGCAGTCATGGATGTACAAAGTCACTCATTCACACACTTGGTAATTTTATTGAAACTCTGTTGACTATACCAACCTCCAATATCCAAACATCTACTGAGCTGCATTGCGCAGTTTCAGTTCTCAATCATTATGTACTTTTGCCCATAATTTCATAGAGTTTAAGGTTGCCTCCTAGGAAGACTGCACCGCACAACACTAGAATCGACTCGGACGACTATCACCCAAAACAATGCAAAAGTCTCCCATCAATCCATTTCAATTTGTGTTGCTTGCAAGCACATCAATCGAGCCTCGAGCTAGTCAACCAGAGACTTTAACCAGGTAATGAGCCCATGTTTCACTCCTCCAAACAATTGCAAAAAATATGCCAAGCATGCCCACTCCACTGACTGAAGAAACTGCACAGACATGCTGGACAGACACCTAGTGTCCTTCACTGTCTCCCTCAAAAACTTGTATAGTTTTTCCAACTAGTCACCTAGTCAGTCAGCCTACTCCTCACCTGGAGAACTGTGTAGATTTCAAGAGTAGTCCCCTAGCTACCCAACATCCCACTCAACTCAGAAACTATGCAAGAATATCCAGCAGGCCAACCTCCCAACAATTGCACAATTTTTTCCAATAGCACTCACGCAGCCGAGCTCTAGCTCCTTGAAAAAATTGTGCATTTTTTCCAAGCAAGCCTCCTACAACACGCTGCCATCTCCTCTAAGGAATTGCACAGTTTTTGTCGCCAACCCCCTCTATTTCCTGCATTACTTCCCTCAAGAAGTTGCACAGATCTTCCCTCCAACTGAACCAGATCCCACAAAGAGTCACTACTGATTTGGATTGTCCATCTCAGTCTCCTAGTGACTTCTGCGGAATTTTTACTCGTAGTGCCCGGAGCCCGCATCCGAGCTTGAAGTTTGCCTTCTGTAATTTCATAGCCTTGTCCTCTCTCCCAGTCACCTGCATCCAAAAGAGAATTACAGTGCATCATGGTAGACTAGGATATTTATGGATTTGATATCATCTCATCATGAGTGATTGTAGATACAGGTACATGGATAAGACATGACGCGATGACAAACAGGATGAACAAGGAGAGAACATACAAGGAGATTTGTTCACGAACGAACGAATGGACAATGCATGCAAGGATATTTTTTCACAAATGTATAAACATGTGAGGCATGCCAGATTACAAGCAAAGGAGCAATGTGCACATGCGACATTAAGTTAACACCAAGACCATCGAACACTCTACAAACCTTGCCATGCAAAGGTGAAGCTATGATACACCAAGAGCACATCCATCACTCAGTAACACTACAACTCGACGTGGACACCACGAACAACATGAACATACCAACACTTTCATGTCGAGTCATATCATGAGTCATCTTATACACATCACTACTATGGGCCATACTGTTGTAAATAAATGTAATGTAACGTGGAAGTCCAAGAGACCCACAAGTAATATGAAGAGTCCTGTAAATTTGAAGAGTCAAATAAGTCAAATAG
>APFE031626884.1:1163-23180 GCA_000404065.3 Pinus taeda | reverse complement strand
TCTCTGAGACCTACTACCATATGCCCCATTAGTCTTCTCTTCCTATCTATCTCCATGGTCGATCCCCAATTGTCCATGCTTCTGCAAATATTAAAAGCTTTGGAGAATCACTGCATTGAATTCTTCTTACTTTTCTTGAGCCTTTGCAAGTGTTTCCTATGCCTCACTCAACATGTTAATATGTTCCTTGCAACTTCTAATATCTTCCCTCAGACCCCTTAGTGTGTTTTCTAGATCAAGAGAGTATTGCTCTCCTTACTACTCAATCGACCTTTCACGTTCTAGTGAATTCACATCAAGCCTGTTCAGGGAGCCATGGAAACTCTAATCCACCATTCTTCTCTTCATCTATAATATTCTATTTGCTTCCAACAAACCATGTTAGATAAACCAAATAGAAGACATAATAAAAAATCATACCTTAGTGTATCTCAGGGGAGGCTATCACATTTGTACAAATCAATATAGATTAGCCCGATACAATATCACAAGAATACCGACTCATACATGGATAAGGGTATGATATCCATAACAATAAATAACTAAGATGCATGCATAATAAACATATAAACAAATAACATGCATGCATAACAATGTTATTTACCTTGAGGTTCAGTGCTACAACTTCACTCTAATACCAATGTGTAACACCCCCTCCCACATTTACCTACTTTTACAAGAACTCTAGGGTAAACATGAGTTGGGTGTTACTATGATATGACCTGATCTTTATTTTCCAGTTATAGAAGTGGGGCCTACTATTTGAAAACATATTTCCATCCCTCAGGGACCCCAGATCACCCAGGTGTTTGAAAACCACCCCTTGTGATCAATCCCTGAGACAAGACTTACTTTTCTCAGGCTTTACACCCCAACTGTAGGCATGACACACTATACATGCAGGTCGAGGGCTCCAACTACACTCATAAGCCTTCTCGCATGCAATTATGACCAAAATTATCCAGTTCAGATGGTGGGGTTGCGATATCTATGCCACGTTTTCAAGGCTAGTCTACAATCCATTACCAAAACAACCCAAAACCTTATAGAATGAATTCTAAGATGATAACAAGTCTAAACAATCAATACTAGTGCTAGATCTTTCTCAAAACATGTTAGTCACATGATAAACATTTCATTAAACATATGATGAACATAATAGATACAGGCCATGAATGCATATTTTATCATGATCTTCTTAACTTCATTAGATAATCATCAAGAAGGCTCAATGCCCTCTCAATATAGTTGCATCAACACTTGTTAGCCCACACATTTATCAATCATTCAATAAATTATCAATCATGAACAAGATCCATAGCAAGAGCACATATTATAGTAATACATATATATAAACAACAAAGAATCAATGAAAAATCAGCCATAAGATCAACATAATAACCAATACATGTGATATTGATCACACTAGGAAAATAACTCATATTAACATATGAAAATTCCAACCAATTCAAGGACTTCCACTTAGCACCCGACCATATATTGGGATGAACCAAACCTCTCTTTCAGCCAATCACCCCTGTTCCATATTCCAAGCATCAATATGGGATCATTTGGGTTAAACCAAGATAGAACCAACCAAGGCTTCTAGAGGCCACACCACCACCACCCTCGGTCACAGTGCTTTCACCTACCAGTCCAAAAATCACTAACACCAAACCAAATTGGTCTCTTCCAAATTTGTCCATGGCTCCAAGGACTACTATCTCAACCCATAACCTCCAAGGAACCCAAGTTTCAACAGGGCTCTGGATATCTCACATTGCAACCCACAACCTTGAGGGAATCCAAGCTATTCCAGGGCTCCAAAGATTCTCTCCCAATGCACAGCCACTAGGGAACCTGAGAACCAATCAAAATCCAAACAAAGAACCCATTATGCATGGCTATTCAGGAAATGGAAAGGAAAGTTTAAAACCATTGTCTATCCCAGAGAATATCCATGCCAATGAAAACAAATAACCAATAATTACATGCATGTATCATGTATGCAAATTTCAACAAGGAAATTACACATGCAACATGTTACCTACAATGAACTCATGTTGTAGCTATTTATTCGACCTTCTTTTCCAGTGCCCACAATTCCTTTTTTTGTCCTTTGATTTCTTCTCTCCAAGTCCAAGTGAATGCTAGGATGCTCTAAGAATACTCTAAGTGTGTAAGAGTGAAAGAGAGAGCTAGAATGAACAAGTGTTGAGCAAAACATTGTCAAGAAGCTAGAATTGACAAAAGTTGTGAATTGTTTGTCTAATGCCTTTTTATCATTAATGTCATATGTATCTTGCTTTCCTTTTCAATTTTATTTACTTTTCCTTCATTTTCTCTCTAATTTCACCTGCATTCACGTTTGTGTCCCTTCACCTTCCTTTTCTCTTATTTTCCTTTATTTTTCATATTAAATTCCATTTATTGTCTCTTTTCCTCTGCCAATGCCTTTACCAATTTCGATATCCATTAGTTAACCACAAGTGATGCCCACTATAATTTTTTTCCCACCAATCATGTTGGAATATGTGTCCCATGGCCTTGGTCTTATTTTATTTACATGGAAAATAAACCAGGGGTTGCTACATCACCAAAAATAGGATAAGGGAAAATCGTATCACAAGAACTCCTTAGTAACACTCAAATCATAAAAGCAGACATCTCAAATAGTCTACATATCCTTATCACTCAGACAAAAAACATGTGACTTATGTTTTAAAGAATATTGGTGTTACCATAATTTAATCTTATGACAACAATTCATCCCAAGTTTCTAGTAATTTCAAGATTCCACAGTAGATTAACTTAGAATGGTTAGATCATTTCACAGTACTAAAATTATATACCACACTTAGAAACTCATATCATCTTGTATCGTTTAAGATGTTAGCTCAAAGAATTAAGAAAAATGAGAAGACATTACAAGATAGGAAAATATATCAAACATTTCCATCAATAAGCTTTGAGGACAAAGCTTTTGTAAAGGGGAAGGAAATTTTATGAATATAAAATATATTTAATAAATAATAAATAATTAGTATATTGAAGATACATGTCTTAAAGGTAAAGCCCATTCATGAAAGGGCACCTATCTAGGTATATAAGTGGGTCCTCATTTGTAACCATATCATCTCATATCTCTTGTACATTTTGCTATATAGATATATTATTTATCCTATTATAGATATTTAGATATTTTAGATATTTTGAACATTTTTCTACATATAAAAGCCATGTTTGTTACAATCTCTTTTTCTTGAACACTTTACATTACTTTGAAGAATATTAGGTGTTTGTGACAGTGTGTAAGTTATAGGTATTTGAGGTAGGATTGGGAACTTCAGTGACTTAAGTGGAATATCCATCAGCCATCAGTGTTCAAGATTAGTACAACCATTATTGGTCATGATCACTACCACCATCAACAAAGAAAGGTATGCTTCCATTCCTTTGCTTTTCCATTTTAAGTATGTGAAGGGATCAAGGAATTTATCTATGGGAAACAATAGGAAGTGGTCTACCAGTTCATTTGTATATATTTTGGGTAGGTCTGTAGAATTATTCTCTTGGCCATAGAATAAATTCCTATTAACAAGGCCCTACAACACTAAGAGATCTATCATCATCAACAAATATTTGTTTGGTGTTATGATTATTGAAAGAAAAAAATGACTTTATCCTTCTCCATAGATCTAGCTTAATTTTCACTCTCAAAATTTTTCTTTTGAGTTCTACAAATTTTCCTAATAAATATCCTTTCATAAGTAGTGAGCCCCATAATAAAAGATGTCTTACTCCTAATTTGGTTTATCTCATGATTATTTCTCCATCTTACTAATAAGTTCACATCTTTTTCACTCTAAGTAATATATGAAATTTCATGATTAATGAACTACTGTAAAATTTAATTCATGACATAATTACTCTTCGAGCCTTGTCATTTTATATCCACTAACCCCTTAATCCAAATGTAAAATTATTGAGATATATATAACAAAGCCTCTAAGAAAAAGGTTACTTTACCAACGAGAAAGTATAAAATATGAACATGTTGGTACTTGTTTATGTGATAAAAATAAATCAATATTTTTGGTACTTGTTTATGTGACAAAAATATGAGGACTTCTAAACATAATTTTTTGTGGGAGAGATGATCATTTACAACAAATGAGTGAAAACAAACGCATATTTTTCTTGTACTTACAATGATCATCCCACACTACTGAATATGTGTCACAATGGACATCCAAATTGATACTATAAAAACTTTTATAAATAGAAGGCTTCTCAGATTTGTTGAGAATGTGAGACAATATTTAAATGACATCATGACAAGATACAACCTCAAGTAGTGTAGCACTAATTTTAAAAGCCACAAATATTATCTTAATTGAATGAAGGAATAGTCACCCCATTTTTATAGGTGTGTGATTCTCATGGAATATATATGCAACGACAACAAAAAAATTGCACAAGTGAGACTACATAACCCTTAATGTAAGGGCATTCTTAGTTATCAATATTAGTGAGAATTTAGTTTGAAAATAAAGAGGAATAATAAATTATCTCTCTTGATTTAAAGGATATATGATAATGACAAGTGGGTCATGCTCATATGATATGTCATGTGGAGAGTTAGCTGATTTCACAACCGTTTCATTGAATGAACCTCTAACATATCACATGTGTTCGTGGCATACTAAACAATACCCTTAATTTGACTACATATTGGAAAATACCTATAAAAATCACAATATTTAACTCCATACAAATATGGACCAATAAACCTTCCCAACTTAAAAAACCCCTACTTACACTAGATACTGTAAGTATCCATTTTTTCATTAACTTTGAGCTCCATTTTTTATACATGACAATATAACAACTCTTTACCCCCTATTATATGCTAAATATATTATGTCATT
Organism: Pinus taeda; assembly: GCA_000404065.3. Classification (NCBI taxonomy): domain Eukaryota; kingdom Viridiplantae; phylum Streptophyta; class Pinopsida; order Pinales; family Pinaceae; genus Pinus; species Pinus taeda. The sequence continues at coordinate 18,249 of APFE031626884.1, read as the reverse complement.
TTTCCTCAATATGTGTCCCGCAATATGAACATACGTGGTATGGTATTGGTCCCTCAATGAAGTCTCTGTCAATAATTTTAATTAAAATGGTCTTAAGGGTAAAATTTATTTAAACTAACTTTAGTTGTAAGTTTAATTTTATAAAAATTTATAAAAATGGAAATAGGGAACTAAAGTCTGGGTAAATACAAAGGCATAAATGGAAGAAATTTTACATATGGAGAGGAGATTGCACTAAGGGGAGCCAAAATGATGAATTAATAAAATATTGAAGACCATCCAATGGATTTTCCTCTCACAATATTGATTAAGTCAAACTTCTTTTATTGTGAATGTAAAAAGATTTCTTTTGTGAAATCTAAACCTTTTTCTCTCTTGCCATGAAATTGTACAACTCTATAAATAATATAAATTAGTCATTGATTTAATAATTCTCCTACCATGATCTCATATTGATGTTTTATTAACTACTTTAACATGTCACTAATTTGTTACAATGAGATATACATTATTTCCTTGGTATAGTTAAAGTTTTTGTTAGGGTGTGATTTGTGTATCTTCCTAAAAAATTGAGTTTGGTTGAACATTTATTATCACTGGTCTATTGTAGTGGACAATACATCATAAATTGAATCTTATAGGGTTTGTAATTAGTTTGTCACTTATTTAATTGACATGGTGCATTCACTATGTTCATGCATATAATGAATTACTTCATAAAAATTTAGTATGATTTCTACTTATTAAGTTGATGGGGGAATACCAAATTTATTTTAATTAATGTTTAATATATTTTTCCTTCTTTGTGTTGTTGAAAACCAATGCTATTCATTTGGCATATCCTTCTTCTAAATATTTTTCGTATTAGCCTTGAAGAATCTCTGCTATGGAATTGAAGGCACCTATCGGAGGTGCTTTTGTTCATATGTATTAATTCGAGTGTACGCTCATTCATAACCTATTTTAACTCTAAAAATTTTAATTTATCAACCAATTTAAACCTATAAATATATAGGCTTAAAAAAATTATTCTGAAAAAAAATTAGAATAATTACAATTACTAGCACACTAAAGGTTAACCCTTTTGGCCGAGGAGGCAACTTGGGACCTAAAGTAGGGAAGTTGTGTAAATTTCCATAAGAACCCTTTCTGTTGATCCTTAATGAGATAAACCTGAGGGAAAAAAAATCATATCATAAGATGGTCCAAAATCAATAACCCACTCGTTATAAGAACAAACATATGTTGCATTGAAACAAAATCTGGAAGTAGAAATAACATGTCCATGAGTAGAATTCTTAGAAGGGGAACCATCATAGATGTTTAACCTTTTCATTGTTCCTTGCAATAAGTCCATCTATTTAAAACATAAAACTGTAGACAAGAATGTTTCCCACAATAATTGCAATGTCATTTTGGTCCTTTATCGCAATTAGGAGAAGATGTTTGTTGAGAACATTTGTGTTATGCAACCAGCTCCTAAAAAAGAATAAAATATAGATCAACGACTTTAAAAATAACCTGTTATAGTGGGAAACCTCCTTTACATCACATGAAAGGACAATTCCTGGATGATTCAAATGACGAAATTTCCTCTCTATACATAGGAGTCTAAGGGGTCACAATATGATAAGAGCCTACATAACAATAATAATGTAAGGGCACACCAATAACAATAGTGAGATTCTATGGGGCACAATAAAAACAATATGGGGACTACATGGGCACAACAATAACAATAAGCGGGCTACGCTAGCAATAAAAATAAGGGGATACATTAGTATTATAGAGACCTAAGATGCCCCTTTCATTCAAAAAAGTGGTTTCCTCAATCCTTGAGTAGTTCTGGATTTTTTTGTATAAAATTCTCATCGTCCCATGTGGAATCTTTAGTCAGTAAGTTCTTCCACTTGATGAGATACTTTGAAATTGATCGAATTCATAGCTTTCAAGTTCTTGTTTCCGTAATTGCTTCAGGTTCCAATATGATTTTTTGCTCCTCGTCAAGTTATGGCAATATTGTTTGAACTGGGAACTTGTCACCTATAATCTTCTTTAAGCATGAAACATGGAAAACTAAGTGAACTCGGGAATATTCAGGAAGCTCCAATTTGTATGCCATAGTACCAATATTTTGCAACGCCTTGTAAGGACCATAGTACTTGGTGATAATTTATTATCTTTCTTAACTTGCTTGAGGGACATTTTTTTGTATGGTTTTAGCCATAAAAATACCTAGTTGACTACATCAAAAGTTCTTTCACTCCAATGTTGATCTACCTATTGTTTCATTCGATTCCATGCCAAACTGAGGTTATCCTTTAAGAGTTGGAGAACTTGTTTTTGATGCTTGATGTGAACTTCCACTGCTTGAACCTTAGAATTTTCTCTTAAATATGATGTGATGGACTGTGGATGATATCCATACAGTGCCATAAATGGGGTCATTTTTGCTACAATATGGACGGAATTGTTATACCACCATTCAGATAGAGGTAACCACTTGACCCATTGTGTTTTCTTATCAGATAAAAGGCAACGAGGATATCATTCCAAACATTTTTTCACTATCTCAATTTTCCCATCAGATTGAGGATCATAAGATGAGTTATGAGCTAATTGGGTACCCAGGCAAAAACAAAAAATCTGTCCAAAAATTTCCAGTGCAAATGGGATCTCTGTTGCTTACAATCATTTTTGGATTTCCATGTATCTTTTGAATTGTTTTCGTAAATGCAGTAGCAACTATATTAACTTTAAATGGATGATATAGTGCACAAAAGTGTGCATAATTGGTAAGTCTATAAACTACCACCATGATGACACTCTTTCCTTCGAACTTGGGTAAACCTGTGAAAAAATCCATTGAAACCTCCTCCCAACATTGACTTGAAATGGATAAAGGTTGTAACCAACTCGGGGTCTTAATTGTCTCAACTTTATTTTTTTGGCAAACTAAACATTCTGCCACAAACTTGTGAATATCAGATTTAAGGCCATCCCAAAAAAATTCCTTCTTGACCCCGTGGTAATTTTTTAAAAATCTTGAGTGCCCTCCTATGAGAAAGGTATGCAATTACAAAAGAATATTTTGTTTTAGTTTGGAATTATTACAAATATATAAGCGATCTTTGTACCATAATGAATCATTTTTCCAGTTAAATGTACCAGTTGTACTAGGATCGTGCTACAACTTTTGAATGAGGGTTCACACTTTTTTGTCATTATTCCATATATCCCTTGCTTTGGTTTTATAATAGGTTTGGATAATAGAATTAGAACAAAGAAATTCTTACACGTCCTCATCCTTTCTTGAGAGTGCATCTGCAACAACATTTTGCTTCCCTTTTCGTAGATTATTTCAAAGTCATAACCGAACATTTTTCGACCCATTTTTGTTGATATTCTGAAGAAACTATTTGTTTAAAAAAGTATTTAATACTTTCATGATTTTTTTTTACCTTGAAGTGTCTCCCCATTAGGTAAGTTCACCATTTCTTTAGTGCATGTATTATTTCCAACATTTCCTTCTCATAAATAGGTTTGTGTAAATACTTTATTTTTATTGGATGACATTCAAATGCAACGAGTCTTCCTTCTTGCATTAAAACAACACATTTCCTCTTTAAGATGTCCAAAGGCCTTAGTTTCTTATGGAGCCCAATAAAATGCATCTTTGTTCAATAATGTTGTTATAGGTCCTTCTATTCTCCTATATTTCTTAACAAACTTGCAATAATACCCTGTAAACATGAGAAATCCTCATAGATGCTTTATTGTTGTGGGGATTTTCCAATCCTTAATGGATTTAATTTTGTTATGATCTACCTTAACACCCTCATGAGATACAATATGACCTAGATATTCCACCTCCTGCACTCCAAAGAAATATTTGGAAGTTTTTGCATATAATTATTTCTCCTCCAGTAGTTTGAGCACCCTGTCAACATGTTAAAAATGATCCTTTCAAGACTTGTTGTAGATTAGTTTATCATCAAAAAATAATAATGTAAATTGTTTAAGGAAGGGTTTGAAAATGGAATTCATGAAACCTTGAAATGTAGAAGGTGCATTGGTAAGGCCAAAAGGCATGACCAAAAAATCACAATGACTCTCATGAGTTCTAAATGTTGTTTTCAGAGTGTCTTCAATTTTCATTCTAATTTGATGATATCCTGAATGAAGATCCAACTTGGTGAAGTAAATTTCTCCATGTAATTCATACGATAATTCATCAATGACACAAATGGGAAGTTTATATTTAATAGTGAGCTTGTTGATCTCCCTATAATCTAGACACATGTGTCATGATCCATCCTTCTTTTGTACCAAAATTACTGGAGCTGAAAAAGAAATTTGACTAGGGTGAATTATACCGGCCTCTAGCATTTCTATAGCCATATGTTTAATTTCACTCTTTTGGGCATAAGGATATCTATAAGGACTGATGTTTGGAGGAACATTTCCTGGAATCTAATGAATAGCATGATCATGATCATGAATAGGTGGGAGGCCTTTGGGAGTCTCAAATACCTTGGAATGATTCTCTAGGATTTTTTGTTGATTTGGATAAATAGATGATTTCAATGTTTGAACCTCTACTGAGCATAATCGTGCAATTATGCCCCATTTTTATTTATTTAGAAGTTTTCTCGTGCCATTATTGCTAATTATCTTTCTTGGTTTCCTTGTGATACCCCTTAATTCAACTTCCTTTCCTTCCCAAAAAAAATTCAAGAAAATTTCTTGAAAATTAAAAGCTATCCGTTATCGGGAAATCTAGTGTCCATGCAGAGTTGCTAGTCCGACTAAGACGGGTAGCTATCCGAGATACAAACAAACTAAAGTTACTTTCGTTTTCCTTTATGAGAAGTAGATGGGAGAGAAGCAAGGTACCAACCTTGGTCTTTCGCTTGGTTCCTTGCTTGTTTCCTCTCCCCTCTGACAGATCTTTGCCGCTCCTTCCTTGCTTACCCCACTTCAAAGAGAAACTATAAAGTTAAAGCAACATACTACCATCAAAGTACAAAGATCTACAATCATAAAAAATATAGGACTAGATATATATTGACCACACAAATTCATATATCATCAAACATACAAGAATATGGACGAAAACTCGAATAGCTTTATTAATCGAAAGAGTAGAAGAGAAGATTACAACCCATTGATCTAACCCAATGTCATCCTCCCAGCATGAAAGCCCTTCTTCACCTCATGAAAAGCTTAGATCATCCAACACTATGATGTTCCACCAAGAAATCAACAGCACTTCCTTACAAAATACAAGATTCCAGCCTCTAGATCTCTGGGATGAGGGATCCATATATAGATGTTTGCAGGGGGGTGAGTCAGCTTCTTGGATTTTGATTAGTGTCCTCTCTCTGACAGTTCTTGGTTCCACTTAGAGATTCATGATCTCTTACTCATCCCTGGGCGAATTCAGAGAGGCAAGTGTCACAGGAGAAGTTTCTAGAAGATTCCATGATCATCCACCTTGCAAACTAACTCTACCATTTGTCTACTCTCGCCCATCGCACCCTACAGAAGGGCTTTTTAGTATGCATTGCATTTTTTGCATGTGGCAGGTGAGATGCATCGCACCCTTAGCACTGAGCAGTCTGTATGGTCTAGTTTTGACTAGTTCTGTGCAGTTTTCCATGGAGAACTTGGGAGATGATGTAATCAGCTGACCTTGTTCCTTTAGGGTGTGAAGCAACACTTTTAGGGACTCAGAAGCCCTTGGTTTATGGACATATATTATTGGGGTTACAGTGCCCAAATATGTCTATAACAGTTGCCCCCTAAAGCATGAGGTCGAAAATCTTTTAATGTCGGGTGAAATGCTTTATCATGAGGATCCGATGTTTTTCGAACTGGAAGGCGACCTGTAATAAGATACAATACAATACATTATATTCATAATATTTTCATGACCTAGCTGAGGCAGGCATTCCCATGCTCAGCTTTATAAATTCATTTTCATGTACCTAGGACAGACAACTGTCTGTCTGGTAGACTGATGATTCTGATAGAGCCATCATCCTTTGGTTCGGATGATCATTTGTGTAGTAATGATGTACATTTGATGTATTTATTTTCCTGAATATATCGTAGCTCGGATGGATGAAACTAGATCCGGGGTCTTCAAACACGTTCAATCTTTGCCCGAAGTACAAGTTGATCCATGTGAGAAGATGTTCTGGAGTCAAACATGGAAAGACATCGCCTGATTACCATCCAATGATGTAAGCCGTTAACAGGCGCGAGAGGAATCACCATTAATGATGATGACGCTCAAGGTACGACAATACAATTCACGTGGCGTGAAAATGGGACTTGGCGTCGAACACCACGCAAAATCCTTCGATCGAAGGTCATTGAAGTAAACCTGTCACCGAATGTGAGAAACTTGCCATTGAGGCATGCAAGCCTCAGAGTACTGAAAGGGTTGTTCCTAGGTCGACTTCTTGGATAATGAGATGATGTTGACAAGAAGTGACCCGACATAGTAGGGCATTAATGGATCCCACATATATGACATGAAACAGAGAAAATGGTTTTGTGGAGGTGAAAACGATTTGATGATACAAGGTTCAGGGTGGCAGTCATGAAAGAATGGAGTGTGAAGGTATTGCAGCGGATGAGACACAAGCTGGGTTGGTGAATTCCCTGAGCTACTTCTCTTGAACATATCAGCAACACTGAAATGTATTGGAAGCGTTAACCCCAAGAATGGATGGTACAGTGGACCAATGGTAATATGACCAGTGAATGGAATAACCCAACCCGACTCAATCATGGTGATGGAGTGAAAGTGTCTTATTCAAGAGCGACTTGCTACCAATAAAGTCTCTTCAAGTTTTCTTCCCAATTTTTTCCCCAATCATTGTTGACTAGTACCTCTTTATTTTTATCAAGCTTGAGGAGGATAACATTTACTTGTTCTATAATTTTCCCTTTGGGCAAACCTGTCGCTATGTTTTAATGAGCCTAGCGACAATGAAACTCGTTCTTGTCTACATGGACAAGTTTGTCGCTATTGGTTTTAACGAGTTTAACGACAAAGAAAACTTGGTCCATTTCCAATTTTAGAGAGTCTGAAAAGGGAGGGAAAGGAAACTCCAATAATATTTTTTCATCGTATAATCCCTTAAGTCTGAAAAAGTATAAAAAAATACGAAAGGGATGAATTTTTAATAGTTTTAACGAGTCGAGCAAGACAAGTGCTCGATCTTTTTGTGTAATGATCCCTCAAGTCCAAAAATATTAAAATCTAGAGGAGGGATAGCATTTCCGATCATTTTAACGAGCTGGAGAGGCCAATTTCTCGACAATATTTTCATATTTTACGAGTCAGATGAAAAGAGCTTAAAGGAGACTCGTTTTTTGAGGAACGATTGATATTTTCAAGTAGCGGCTGGTTCCAGGTGAGGTTTGGAACTTTCCAATCATGGTAGTGTCAAGAGGATGGCCAACAGAATCACTCATTGCATCTGTTCCTCAAAAGGGTAAACAATCAAATGGAGGCATACGATTGGCTAAAACAGAGTGGAGGTGATGGTAAGAACACGACCAAGGCTCAAAAGCTGATGATAATGCATTCACAATGGTTATTTACCAGAGGTTGGTTCATTTTTTAATGAGATTAAACTCTGGTGGAACATATGCTCATTTCTTAGATTTAATTTTTAACGAGCTTGAACTTTGCGTAAAACTACTTGTGCCAATCATATAATAAGGATGTCTCATCAATAGGTTCAATTTTTAGGGATTTTGCACCATTTAAAACTTTGCTCCACTGCCTCTTGCATGCAAGCTAGGAACGACCAACTACTGTCCTAGGGGTTAGTTAACTACTCTGGTTAGGTAGGAAAATTCTTCCTTTACTTTGTCGGTGCCATTTGGCCCTTGCGAAGGTGAATGGTCGATTTGACCACTCACCTAACTTAAGCAGTTGAAGTCAGCGGAACTATAGAGTTAGTGTTACACTAGTCGCTTTTCACTTGCATACAAAAAGGTTTGCATGCCCCCAGGTATAGCAAAGTAGAGTTTCCATGTTACCATATGAAATTTCTCACATTTGCAAGATTGCTCCATTCACATCGCAGACAAAACACTTCCTTGGCGATGTCTATCGAAATAGACAAAGGTGAATGGTGCAGTTGCCTCCACTCACATAACTTTGACGAGGGAATCTTATTCTGGTCTAATACCATTTTCCTAAATAGACGGGTGTGTCAGACTAGTCATATATCCTTCGTGGAAACTTATCCTATACCCAAAGTTTTCCTGCTGAGGCAGACCAGGGTGCATGCCCCCTGGGTTTTAGTCACAATCACTGAATTAATCGCACTCATCAGGTGGATGGACTGGAGATTGATGTGACATTCCTTGCATGAAAAGACCAGTTAGGGACGGCATTTGACTATTAGCATTGTGTGAGCTGGGGAAGAAAGTTGGTCTATGAGCTGGACCATTTTGCCTTCATGCGGAAAACACATCACTCGAAAGAGCGAGGAGACAATGGCTCCCATGCTATAAATATAGTCACGCCCAAGGCATAGATTATAATCTAAAGGTCCTTGGACTACCATTATGTTAGATGAACGGTTTTCCCTCTCAAAGTTATAGGAAAATTTGGAAGGATCCCTAACGGTCGACTAGTTCCTTTGTCGAAGCTTGTCAGATTTCGCATCTCAGGTAGAAGCGATGGCGAACCAATCGCTTTCCGAGCAGTTGAGGAAAGGATACTCACAGAAGCCCCTTCATCTATGATAGTACCAACCATGAACATTATGTAAGCTTGTACAATGATTTGGAATGATACATTAGACAGTAGATGGGGTTTGCCTAGTAGGTTCCAGTCAAAGGAAACGACTAGGTTGCTCGGAGGTGGGACTGAATAAACGGTCGAATATGACTCTGACGAACTTCCTTCCTACAGTAAAGGAATGGGTAGATTGCCCTCATGTTCATCAGAGTCTGTGTTTATGAAAATAATTTTAATGGTTTCGTTCTCATTCTCTTCGGTGATTATATCATCTGAAGATGGGCCTTCTAAAGACAAAACTGGGTCGACTGCCACCTCGACCTGTTGACTTTGGTCCGGTGTGGACTCAAAGGGTTTATATTCATTGATAGATGTTTCGACCGACCACAAAGGTGTGTCAGTCAGATTTTCAACTAGCGATGGACTCGGTAAGAGCTTCTTGTACCCAGGAGGAAGCCGTAGCAACAAAGCAGGACAGTTATCCAAGACTCTTTTAGCTTCATCTAGGAAGGGACAATGGTGGACGACATGATCGCCTTCACATAGTCTACAAGGAAATTTATATTTTCCTTTCTGTCCAAAGACTTCGTTTTCACTAATTGATGGTGTACTTTCAACATGATTGTCAGAGGTTGAGGACACCGGATTGTTCAAGCGGGGAGACCAGTCCCTTAAGATTCATGGGATGCAAGGAAAATCTCGATGATAGTGGTCTCCTTTGTAAATGACACATGGAGATTTAGGTTTGGACGGTGCAGTGTGTGGATTTTCTCTAGATGATGCATGGTTGCCCCTTTTTGCCTTCGGCTCCTTCTTCTTCTTCTCTTTCTCCTTCCCTTTCTTCTTCTTCTCAGTTACTTGGTTTTTAGCTTTACCAGCTTCACCAAGTGAAGAGGAAGGAGAGGAGGGAGGAAAAACGAAGCAAAAGGTTGGGGGGTAACTCTAGTATCATCTAGTTGATGATTTGATTGTTCAGGAATCACGGTGGTTTGAACGATAGAGGTCGAGAAGAGCCATACTAGCAGGCCGATTGTCAGTGCTGGAAGGAACAATGTAGCCATATGAGGTGCATCAGCATCTCCCAAAGAGGAGAAAGGACTAGGATTTCCCCCAAGGGGAAATCCTTGGTTGGTGGACTCCATTTTCTCAACGTAAGACCAACGAGGGAACAATGACGTTATTCAAATTAAAATAAATTTTATGACGCTTTGACACAACTTGCTTTTTCAATTTTTAAGAGTTGAGAAAAATCTAAAGATGACTCTATTAATGAGCCTAAAGTGACAAGTGCTAAGAAGGAACTTTTCCTTTAAGGAGTATGAAAAGGAATGAAAGAGACTACTCTGGAAATCTAGATAGAGGGATTACCAAACCAATAGCAAAACTACAGAATAATTTTTATAGTACGATAGTCAATCTTCCTGAATGTTGTGTTCAGTGCATTGCGATTGATAGGGCGGTAGACACGGCTTCCTAAGGATAAAGGATATAACCTATTGTGGTCTCCCAATATATACTCGACGATACATGGGAGAAAAAGTCCATACTGGCACTTTTCGTCTCAAAGAGGAGGAATCACCCAACCTATGATGAAAGTGATAGTTACCAGGATTTACGACGCTGGAATACGTCTCTAGCCTAGACTTCTCAATGTTGTGCGTTAGGTTCCAAAGGGTTTTTATGTTCATTGAATTTATTTTACAGTTGATCTTTCTTAAGAAGTTTTCCTTTAAGGTTCACCGCGTGATGTAGATATACAATTCCTAAAATGAAATCTAAGATGATAAACAGTTGTTTAATATTCTTTTTGCAATGAAATTCCTAGCTACTAAGGAAAGAGAAGAATGATTCTTTCAACATAGAGCAGAGAGCACACACTAGATGCACTGTCCTAAATCAAAACCAACAAGTAGCCTAAATGCAAATGCACATGCATGTATTTGTTTTCCACTTTCTTAATGTGTGAATGATAGAAAGAATGCTAAGTACAAATTTGAATTATCTTTTCAAAGCAATAGTACTAACAGTTTTCTCTTCAAAAGATGAAAGGAAGACAATAACGACACTTTGCGATTTCGAATTGAAAATTTCTTTCGACACTTGAAAAACTATTAATTCAAACCAAATACAAGAGTAACAGTGTAATTGACCATCAAGAATAGTAGGATTCTCTTTTTTGACTGAAAACAACACTTGCGACACTTCCAAATCAAAAGACGACGGTTCGATTAAGCTATTTCTTTGTAAAAGAGAGCTGTAAATGGTGAACAATACATAAAAAAATTCACAATTCTTTGTACAATGGAGGATGAATAATGCAAAGGAAGGGAGTTTCCACAGTGGTATACTAATCACAAATAATAAAACTCTTGAATAAAGCTAAAGAGAGTGAAGAAAAAACCAAAATCTGGAGGCAGAATTAGTCTTATCTGATCATTGCACCTGTAACACAGGGAAATAGGGATGCATCTCACCCACTACACACAGGAGGTGCAATGCATCTAGATTTCCTAGAAGAGAAGGTGCGATGGTACAAGGACGAGACTTTAACTTGGTTTTTGGTCATAGTTTGCAACTTACTTCAGGGATTTAGGCTGATCTAATGATAGTCAGTAAATACAAATCATAGGGGCTGATCTAATGAGGTTACCTAAGCCACCACCAGGGCAATTAGGATGTTTGCAAATCGATTGTTCAGTTTATAAACAAAACCTGGAGATAGACTGAAGCAACATTGATCTACTTTGCAGTTGCATAGCAAAATAAGTTTGAAGGCTAGCTGGCTTAACTTCAGGCTCTGTCTGTAGTTTATAAAGCAAACAAATATAGACAAGCAAACAAGTTATTCGCTCCCCAGTGGAGTCGCCATTTTGTTATTGGGAAATCTAGTGTCCATGCAGAGTTTCTAGTCCCACTAAGACGGCTAGCTATCTTAGAAACAAACAAACTAAAGTTACTTTCGTTTTACTTTATGAGAAGTAGATGGGAGAGAAGTAGAGTACCAACCTCCATCTTTCGCTTGGTTCCTTGCATGTTTCCTCTCCCCTCTGACAGATCTTTGCCACTCCTTCCTTGCTTACCCTGCTTCAAAGAGAACCTGTAAAGTTAAAGCAGCATAATACCATCAAAGTACAGAGATCTACAATCATAAACAATATAGGACCAAATATATATTGACGACAAAAATGCATATATCATCAAACATACAAGAATATGGAGGAAAACTCGAATAGCTTTATTGATAGAAAGAGTAGAAGAGATGATTACAACCCATTGATTTGACCCACCATCATCCTCCCAGCATGAAATCCCTTCTTCACCTCATGAAAAGCTTAGATCACCCAACACTATGATGTTCCACCAAGAAATCAACAACACTTCCTTACAAAATACAAGATTCCAGCCTCTGGATCTCTGGGATGAGAGATCCATATATAGATGTTTGCAGGGGGTGAGTCAGCTTCTGGTATTTTGATTAGTGTCCTCTCTCTCTGATAGTTCTTAGTTTCACTTGGAGATTCATGATCTCTTACTCATCCCTGGGTGAATTCATAGAGGCAAGTGTCACAGGAGAAGTTTCTAGGAGATTCCATGAACATCCACCTTGCAAACTGTCTCTGCCATTTGTCTACTCTCACCCATCACACCCTACAGAAGGGATTTTCAATATGCATCACACTTTTTTCATGTGGCAGGTGAGATGCATCACACTCTTAGCACTGAGTAGTCTCTCTGGTCCAATTTTGACCAGTTCTGAGCAGTTTTCCATGGAAAACTTCTGGGAGATGATGTAATCAGCTGACCTTGTTCCTTTAGGGTGTGAAGCAACAATTTAAGGAACTGAGAAGCCCTTAGTTTATGGACATATATGATTGGGGTTGCGGTGCCCAGATATGTCTATAACACTATCCTACCCAAAGATTGTAACCATTGGACTCATAGTAAAACATTAGCACCACAAATTAGAATGGATAGAATTCGACTATTCAATATGTATTCCCCCATGGTTAGCTTGATATTATGGCACTTTCCAAACAAATTTGTAGTTCCTCCATTTGCAAACATCACTTGACACTCTGGTGTTGGGTATAAGAAGAAATTCAATTCCCTGGCTATCTTACAATGAATAAAATTATGGTTACTACCCAAATAAGCTTAGATGCCTCATAATTCCTTCACCATACCCAGAGGAATTTTCCTTTCTCCATCCACCCCCAACCCTTGGTATTTTCTTTAGACCACCTCAACCAGATCCAAAACCTTCTGACAATCCAAAGCTTAACCAAGAATGAATCCCATAACAACATGGCTATCCAAGAAATGGTAAGGTAATATTGAAACCACTCTCAATTGAGGAAAAACCCATGCCAATGACAACAAATGAACCAAATAATCAAATGCATGTACCATGCATTGACATCCCAATAATGAAGTCACACATTCAACTTGTAAAATGCAAGATCTTCCTGTTGAAGTTGTTGATCCAACTTTCTCCTTGCACTCCATATCTTTCCTTTTCTTGTCATTTTGTTTGCTTTTCTTTCTTTCGTGTCTTTCCCCAAATCCAAGTGAATGCTAGAGTGATCCAAGAATGATCTAAGTGTGCAAGCATGTGAAAGAGAATAATTAGAATTGACCAAAAGGCTATGAATTGTATCTTTTATGCCTTTTATCATTGGTGTCTCCCTTTTCTTCATTTCCCTTCATTTTCCCTCCAATTTCCCTTGCATACATATTTTTGTCTCTTCACCTTCCTTTTCTCCTCTTTTACTTTTTTTCTCATAATTAAATTCCAATTATTGTTGCTTTGTCTTTGTCAGTGCCTTTGCCAATTTCCATAGCCATTAATAAACCACAAGATATGCCCACTATAGTGTTTTCCTAATATTCAACTTGGAATATGTGTCCCATGACCTTGGTCTTATTTTTTTTCCTTTAATATCATTTATTACATGAAACTTTAACCCAGGGTTGTTACATCTTTAATAAGCATGAATGATTATTTCCATCTCAATATTGTGAGTCACATATTTGTTTTCATGCTCATTCAACTTCCTTGACTCATAGCATACCACCTATCCTTCTTGCATCAGTAATCCACCAAGTCCTTCCTTATATGCATTTGTGCAAAACACAAACTTCGTATCAGGATCTGCAATATTCAAAACCAGAGAATTTGTAAGAACATTATTCATCTTCTCAAACTAGTTGCACACTCCTCAATCCATTCAAAATTATTTCCTTTTCTTTGTAAATATGTAATGGGATATCCAATCTTTGATAAGTTCCCAATTAACCTCCTATAATAACCTACTAGTCTCATGAATGATCTGATCTCATTCACATTCCTGGGAGTTGGCCACTCCATGATCGATTTGATAATTTCTAGGTCCATTGTTATCCCTTCCTTTGCAAAAACATGTCCCAAGTAATGAATCTAATACTAAAAGAAACTCCACTTGCTAAGCTTGGTATACAATTGATGTTATCTCAACAACCTTGATACTAATGTCAGGTCTTTTGCATTCTCCTTCTCATTATTGGAATACAACAAATATCATCAAGAAACATTATCACAAACTTTTCTAGGTAAGGACGTATCACATTTTTCATCAAAAACATGAAGGTCGATAGAGGATTCATAAGACCAAAAGGAACCACCACAAAATCATAATGTCCATACGTCATGTGAAATGTAGTATTGTAGATCTCTTTTTTTTTTATGCACACCTAATGATATCTTGACCTCAGATCAATATTCGAAAATATTTCTTCTCCCTTCGACTAATCAAAAAAGTCATCAATCTATGTCAATGGATACATGTTCTTAATAGTTACCTTGTTCAACTATGAGTAATCAATGCCTAATTTGAGAGTACAATCCTTCTTCCTTACAAAAAACATTGGTGCGCACCAAGGAGATACACTTAGCCTTATGTATCCCTTATCAAGCATTTCCTTAAATTGCAACCTGAGTTCAACCAATTCTAGAGTGCTCATCCTATAAGGTGCCTTAGATGTTGGTGTTGTTCCTAGAATCAACTCAATAGAAAAATCTAAATCCCTATGAGGTGGTACTAGTGGAATATCTGCAGGAAACACATCTTGAAACTTCTACAAAACAAGATACCTCTTCAATACTTCATCATCCACAACATCCTTCCCTTCATCACTAGAAACATGCATTAGAAACAATCAACATCCTTTCTTGCAGTTGCACTTTTCTTGCATAGTTGTAACCATTATCATTAATGTAGGCTTATTCTGTCCCTACAAGACTCTCTTTTCTCCATCATCTTCCAGGCACTCAATAGCCTTGTCATAGTAGTCCACTTTAGTCCCATGAATGAATAAGTAATCCATGCTAAAAAGAATACTATATGAACCCAAAAGAAGCACATTTAGATGTCGTGATCTAGGCATACCATTATGCTCAAGTGCACAAGATCTCACCCAATGATGAACTCTTCTCTTGGTCCCTATAGCTAATTGCACCAACCAAGATTCTGTATGCACCTATTTATTCAAGGAACACTTATCCACTAGCTGTAGACTGATATAGTTGTAATTCGATCTAAGGTCAATCAAAATAAAAACAACTTGATCATAAATTCTACCTTACATCTCGATAATGGAAGTTTGATGATCTTCCTGCTTGTTATCCACTATTGCATGAATCTGAGGAATACTCTCACCGACATATCCAATTGTGTGTACCTCCCAAGCACTGTAAATATAGGGCCTTCCACCTTGGTATGATGGAAAATCCCTCATGCAATTCTCTCCACCACAAGTCCAACACCTCAAAGGATTCCTACCATCACCCTTATTTTGATCCTCAGTCTTAGATCCATGTCCTCTCTCAACTACATTGAACTTCATGTAACGTTCTACATTTTTCCTATCACCTGCATCTTTGGGTCTTCCTCACTTCTTATGCCATTTTCCTTTAGTCTTTTCAATCCTTTTCTAGTCACACTTGAAATCAGGCTTGCACTTTTCTTTCTCATAACAATGCATCAACTTTCTAATGGCTTCCTCCAATGACTAAGGCTCATCAAACTCAATCTGATCTTTGAATGCTATTGGAAACCCACTAATTAACCTTTGAATATTTTCATTGTCATCCTTAAAATAGGGCACATTCATCAACAACTATGGGAATCTACTTGGGTACTCATCATCTATCATGGAACCTATATTTAGCTCATATAACGCCTCTCCATTTCATCATAGTATCTTTCTGACAGGTACTTCTCCTTGAAGAGTTTTCTAATCTCATCCCAAATCATCTCCTCTTTTCTAATGTCTTTGACACGCTTTACATCTTCCCACTAGATGTCTATTTTTCCTTTGAGACTGAAGGCAGTTATCTTGGCTTTCATATACTCTAAATAATCATGCAATATGAAAAACTTGTTCATTCCAAGAAGCCATGCTTCTACATCTTATTATTTCCTTATCTCTCCATCAAAATTAGGGGTTTTGTATTTCTTGAACTCTTCTGGAAAATACTGCTTTTCACTCCTCTTATAAAGATGTTGGAGATGATGGTGATGATATCTCTCAGAACAGGAGCTAGAATAAAATACATGAGTGGTACCGCTCCTCTTAGGTGTATCTAAGGACCTTCCACCTATGACTGTTTCATTGTTATGAAACCAGCTCAAGAAAAGATAGAAAATATAGATCAACGCCTTAGAATTCAGCCTCTTCGAGGGGGAAACCTCCTTTACATTACATAAATGAACAATTCTTCGATGTTACAAATGAAAAGACCTCCTTTCTATATATAGGAGTCTAAGGGGTCATAATATAATCAGAGCAGACATAACAATAATAATGTAAGGGCACAATAATAACAATAGTGGGCTTCTATGGGGCACAATAGTAACAATATGGGCACTACATGGGTACATCAATATAATAATGGGTTGTACTAATAACAATAAGGGGTTACACTAGTATATGGGGGCCTAACATGCCCCTCTCCTTCAAAAAGCGTTGTCCTCAACGCTTGAGTAGTTCTTGATGCTTCTGTATAAAATTCTTGTCCTCCCATGTGGAATCTTCAGCTCGTAAGTACTTCCACCTGCTGAGATACGTTGAAATTGATTGATTTCTTAGCTGCTCCATATGAGGATTCGGTGCATCCTGTAACCTGACTCTAGAAGTAGCATCTGCATCTGCCAGGCGTGCATTTTGTGATTGTATCCATGCCTGCACTGTGGCATCATCTCGTTTTATAGATGGCCCTGCTGATGAAACTGAGGAATGCACCAACACTGGGGTATTTGCAGACAGATTAGAACC
>APFE031626881.1:5570-17642 GCA_000404065.3 Pinus taeda | reverse complement strand
TGTTAGAGGAATAGACAGAAAAAAAAAAGGAAAAGAGGGAAACATGCTAAGTTTTGTGACGACCAGATAGCATGAGCATTGAGGTGCATTAAAATTTGCTGAAGGTAGTGCTCTGGAAAATAAGCTTGGGGGGAGACTCGGTGTTTTAGATGGGTCTCCTGGACGGGAGGAAAGACAAGCTGGAAATCAGTTTCCCGCACTCAGGAGAAGTGGGAAAACTATGCGTATAACAGTACACATGTAAGTATACTGTTTTGTTATCAAACATATAGTTAGATTACCTCGGTTGAGGGCTTGATTACAATCTGTAAGAATGTGTTCTCCGGAAAAACCCTGTTTTTGTAATAACGATGGGTCACTTAAACGAACAGAATAGGTGGTGCCCTAGGATTAAAGTGGTTGTAGGCATCTATAAGGACACCCGCGGCCTCTTAAATCCAGTAGCAGAATAACCTGAGGGCTTATAAAAAGGGAAGGAAAGAAAAGAGGAATTATTCATTGGTCTGTACAATTGTTAAATTGGAAACAACAGTAAAATGATAAAGAATTAGATAACAAGTAAACATAAAAGTTAAGATTAACTATATAGAAATCTAGACTCCATAATTATGATAAAGTACAGTAAATCCCTTCTCTGTAAAGTAAAGCAAAAGAGGAGTTAACAGTATAGAACTCTCATCATAATTAATCATTTTCGCATATAATGTCGAACAATAGCAAATAGACAATTACAGTGTAGTACCTGTAATATCATGTAAAACAAAAAAAGACCGTCAAAGGGTCATCATGTAAAATAGAACAAAGACTGTCAGGGAATCATCAGGCCTTCCCATGCATTGTCGAATCTATTATCGAATAGTTCCAAATACGACAAATCACATACATAAACTTTCATAGCATTAAACTCTTAAATATGCAAGAAAATCAACTTGGAGAATATATAACTCTTTTACAGGCATAGCTGCGGGCGTATGGCTCACGGTATCCACATATATACAACAGAGTAACAAGAAAATACAGAGACGCCGACAAGACTCACCACTGCTGGACTAATAAATAACCCAGAACATCTTAGAGCGCTAGCATGTGCAAGAGTGCATATAACCAAATTCTTTCCCACACAGAACAGAGCACTAGTGGAAATTAGATGGGCGATACATCCAAGCAAGCTTGTGCTTCATTATAAACAAAACAAAAATAAATTATTAAAACCCATTAACCATATCGAGCAAAGAATACAAGAGTTAAACAACAACATAAATATGTTCATATGGTCGTCATAATCGGAGTGCGCAGCTGATTAACCAGAAGTCCAAAGTATACAATGAAGCCATTACTCAATATATGACCGAAAATTCATATATGACTGTGTTCATATGTTAATAAACAGTACACAATATTACATGCTAAACCACCCGGAACTGGAAGTTCCCGATCAAAATAAGAACGATAAAAATACACAAATTCATAAAGTTCGATGCCTCATGGAATGGTAACCACAGTTTCCCTCTTCGTAGAGGAAACGTTACAGTGAAATCGTTTCTTCAAATAGAGGACTCAATGAGCAACCTAGCAAGAACAAACAAATATTCAACCATGGGAACTAGGACCCCATCCTCCAACTCTGTTTAACACAACAGGGGTCTTAAGGGAACCATACCCGGAAAGTAGAAATCCAAATACCCGGTAGGACTGCTGGTGTTCCATAATCCATGGTGTAGATTCGCCAAAATCTGCATCGTTCAAACAAGATAATTCGTTTAGGAAAATTACTTTAACTGAACCCCAAACACTGGTCAATTCGAAGGTGAATTCATAAATTAGTGCATGAATACCTCGTTCAAAGGTATCAAAGAAGGAGCCCGCTAAGAAAATACCTGTATCACTACGCTTAGGCGATGCTCTGCCTCGCCTTCAACTCAGAAAATGTAAACAAGTATCCCTAGTGTGGAACTGCAACAGAGGAAACCTTTGGAAGCCAACCCGCACAACACATGAATTCTAAAACCCTAGAAAATTCCATGTAAAGTTACCATAACAATTTCTGATCCTCCGATGGAGGAGAACGGATCACCTCCATTGATCAATCTGGAATCCTGAGACACCCAGTACCTCGTCTGTAATATTAATGTCAAGAGCTACCGCCAAAGGAAATACCGGGATGGAAAGGAAACAAATCACGAGGAGAGGGCCAGCTGTTCAACTCTCGGCAAGTTGACAATTAATGAAGAGGGAAATGAACTGGTGTCGCACCGCCAGCGCAAACCATATGGTACAAATAAAAATTCCAAATGTTAAACAGTGACGAGGTATAAGGTTGGTGAGATATTGTTCCAACGTAAAATTATAAGGGTGGTGGCATAAAAATTCACCGAACAGTTGACCAACAAAATGTAATGTTTACCATCTATGCGTACATTAAAAAAAAAAAAAAAAAGAAAAAAAAGAAAAAAAAATCTAAATATTACCATGTATTTGTTTAAGAATGGAGGTTCGTGACATGTGGTATCAGAGCCCAGTTACAAAACTGAGGCCTCTGGGCAAGATAGAGGTGGCATATAGAGGTGCTATCTATAATAAAAATATGTTTACCTATATAGTTACTGATTAGTACACTAACATCCTCTTATTGTGTCATTAAGTTTTATGATCTAGTACAGGATTAGGAATTCAAGAGATTGCAACATGAGGAGGACACATAGTACATCTCGCAGATATGCAATGGGACAAGGAGCACATGGACCCAAAAATAACCCTGAATTATGGGTACAACTGGGGGAAGAAGCCAGAAATAAAAACCAGGTGATTCTGGAAACAGTGCAGGAGCTTAAGAATGAGATGGCTCGGTCGCGAGAGGACAACGCACGATTAATGATGGAACAAGAAAGAATTTTAAAAAATTTGTCTGACAGACAGAACCAGCCACCAGCTAATCCTAGCACGGAACATCAGAGAATATCAGAAGAACAGAACCATCATGTGCCTCCTGAATGATCAGAAGAACAGGAGGAACGTTCTGATAATGCGTATGAACAACAAACCTCAAAAAGGAAAAGGGTGGAGCTACAAGGGGAGTTTCATAAGATTAAACCACCGCACTTTGACGGGGAACAAGAAGAAGCAGCTGAAGCATGGTTGATCAATATGAACAAGTATTTCTAGTTGTACGAGTACGACCATAACCTTAAGGTGTGATTGGCTATTTTCCAATTGCAGGGAAAAGCTACCTTACAATGGGAAGAAGTTAAAATTGTAAAGGGAGTAACCAAGAAGACTATTACTTGGGAAAATTTTCAAAGGTATTTTAAGGAGATGTATTTAACTGAACGCTTCTATGATGAAAAGGCAAGGGAATTCCATGATTTACGGTTGGGGCAGTAGACCATGGATGAATTTATCACCCGTTTTACTTCCTTGCTCCGCTATGTACCATATATAAGGGACGAAAAGGTGAAAGTGCAATGATTTGTTAGCAGTTTGCCACCGTATATGTGGGAGAGGATTGAGTTTGGCAATCCAAAGTGAATGGATGAGGCAATTCGTAAAGCCAGAATTTGCTATCAACAAAGTAAGCAAAAAGGGGAAACTGCTGGTAGGAAATGGGAATGAGAAAAAGATTTTCAAGTCAATCGGAAGCAACGAAGGAAATCGCAGTGGTGGAAGCAAGGGGAATGGCAAAGGACTGAACAATAGAATCTCATCAAGAACTGCATCTAAATTCAAGACAGTAAACGTCTAGGGTCAGTGAGCAGCACGCAAGATTGGATAGCGAAGGGACAGCAAGACCCCCGGTGCAGTGTTGGGGCTGTGGAGGGCCGCACTACGTCAAAACCTGCCCACAACGTAAGGGAACTGAACAACTATCCCAAATTCATGAAGCTTCAATGGTTCACGAGGTTGGACGTAGCGTGCCAAGAATTAATGCAGCTCTAGATGATCGACAAGTGGAATATCAACCAACCATGGTCGAATTTGAAGGTAAAATCTCAGACTTTACCATAGTTGTTTTAACTGACCCAGGGGCTACACTAAGTTATGTAAGTCCAAAAATAGTAGAACGTTGTAATTTACAGCCTGTTCAATTCAAAACCCCTTGGCTAGTACAATTGGCTACTGGGGCCAAGAGGCGAGTAATGGCAAAAATCAATGATTATTCCTTTACCATAGCTGGACAACCAATAATGGCTGATTTAAATGCACTCCCCCTTGGTTCATATGACGTTTTGATTGGAATGGACTGGTTGGAAAGGCACTAGTCTTTAGTGGACTGCAAAACCAAGATTATATATTACAGAGATCAGCACGGAGTTAGGAAGGAAATGCAGGGAATTAAGCAACCCGTGCAGATTCGACCAATAACCGCAACCCAACTAGCAAAATGTATCCGAAACCGGTTTCAGATTTATGCTATCCAAGTGGGATATGCTGATTCTAAGGATAAAACAACAACACTGGATGGCATCCCTATGATATAAGAGTTTACAGATGTGTTTCCGGAAGAGATTCCTGGATTACCACCAAAAAGGAATATAGACTTTACCATTGAATTGGTACCAGGTGCAGCCCCGGTGTCACGAGCACCTTACAGAATGAGTGTGCCTGAATTAACGGAATTAAAAATGTAGTTGCAAGAATCACTAGATAAAAACTGTA
The DNA here is from genome assembly GCA_000404065.3 of Pinus taeda. Taxonomy (NCBI): domain Eukaryota; kingdom Viridiplantae; phylum Streptophyta; class Pinopsida; order Pinales; family Pinaceae; genus Pinus; species Pinus taeda. The sequence continues at coordinate 12,989 of APFE031626881.1, read as the reverse complement.
TTCAGCAGAGCGTGTCTCCATGGGGAGCCTTGGTATTATTTGTTAAGAAAAAAGACGGAACCTTACGGATGTGTATTGATTACCGCCAACTGAATAAGCTGACCATCAAAAACAAATATCCGTTACCTCGGATTGATGAACTATTTGATCAATTGAAAGGCACAACAATGTTCTCCAAGATTGATCTGCGATCAGGTTACCATCAGATCCGAATTAGAGAAGAAGACATTGCTAAAACTGCTTTCAGAACAAGGTATGGTCATTATGAATTTGTGGTACTACCATTCAAACTAACGAATGCCTCTGCAACCTTTATGTGTCTAATGAACAACATATTTCATCAATATCTGGATCGATTCGTACTAATATTTATTGATGATATATTGATATATTCTCGCACCAAAGAGGAGCACCAGGAACATCTCAGAATGGTGCTATAGACCCTTCGAGAACATCAGTTATACGCCAAGTTTAGTAAATGCGATTTCTTCAAGAAAGAAATCCAGTACTTGGGTCACGTAATTACAAGGGAAGGGATTGCAAAGGACCCTGAAAAGATAAAGGCTATAATGGAGTGGCCCATACCCAAGGACATAGCAGATATCCAGTCCTTCATGGGATTAGGTGGGTATTATAGACGATTTATGGAAGGCTTCTCCAAAGTGGCCTTCCCCATCACTTCATTGCAGAAAAAGGGGAAAGCATTCCAACAGACCCAAACTGCCAGAAAAGCTTTGAGCAGTTAAAACATCTCCTCACCACAGCGCCCATTTTGAGTATCGTTGATCCTGATAAGGATTATGTGGTATGCACTGACGCAAGCAAAGAAGGTTTGGGAGGTGTATTAATGCAAGAAGGTAAAGTGATTGCATACGAGTCTCGGAAGCTGAAAGAGCACAAGCAGAAATACTCTGCTTACGATTTAGAATTGGCTGCCATCATACATGCCTTAAAAATGTGGCGGCGTTATCTTATGGGCAGGAAGTTTTTATTGCTAACCGACCATCACAGTCTGACAAATTATTTTAGCCAACCCACTTTGAATGTTAGACAAGCAAGGTGGGTAGATTTCTTAAGCAGTTTTGATTTTGAAATTAAACATTTACAGGGAAAGGAAAATCGAGTGGCAGATGCCTTAAGTCGAAAGGTACAAAATTTGTACGAAATTTCCATCAGTTGATGGAAGAGTCCTTTCGGCGAAATGATAGAGAAAACAACAAAACAAGATGCTGAATATCAGCAAATAAAACAGCAATTACAACAGTCCTCCAATGAGAAAAATCAGCAACGATATGAGTTGGATGATGTAAGAATGTTGTACTACAAGAAAATATTATATGTACCAAACCAAAACAGTATTAAAAATCTGATATTGGATGAATTCCACATTACCCATTACGCAGGTCACCCAAGTTACCAAATAATGATTACAACAATTCAGAAAGATTACTTTTTGCCGAGGATGAAGAAGAACGTGGCTGAGTACTTGGCACAGTGCTTAGAATGCCAACAAATTAAAGAAGAACATCAACACCCAGCGAGATTATTACAACCACTACCTATTCCAGAATGGAAATGGGAAACCATTTCCATGGATTTTATCACTGGACTGCCCAAGACAAAGAAAAACAATGACTCCATTATGGTGGTTGTAGACAAGTTGAGTAAAGATGCACATTTTATACCTGTGCAATCCACGTATAGGGCTGCACAAATCGCTCATATCTTTATGCAGAATGTGTTCAGATTACATGGGCTTCCAAAGACAATAATTTCAAATCTTGATGTGAAATTTACATCCGTCTTTTGGAGAACGTCATTCGCTGAACTGGGAACTCAGCTGAACTTTAGCATTGCGTATCATCCTTAAACCAACGGATAGGCAGAACGAGTAAACCAAGTGGTAGAGGATATGCTAAGGGCTTATGTAATGCAACAACCTATGCTGTGGGAAGAATACTTACACTTAGTGGAATCTACGTATAATAATGAGTATCATACCTCAACGCAAATGAGTCCTTTCAAGGTTCTGTATGGTCGGAAATGCCGTACACCTTCAAGCTGGGGCGGACCCGAAGATAGACTAAGTTTAGGACCGGACATGCTTAAGGAAATGGAAGATATGGTGAAAAAGGTATGCGCCAATTTGAGAACTACTCAAGACAGAGAGAAATATTTTGCTGATCGCAAAAGAAGATTCAAGGAATACCAGGTTGGAGACCATGTTTATATTAAGATTCAAGCCAAAAGGAGTACCTTGCAGTGCAGCGGATGTGCCAAACTAGCACCTCGATACTGTAGACCATTCGAAGTATTGGCAAGGATCGGACCAGTGGCATACCAACTCGCCTTGCCAAGCCACATCCGGGTTCACAATCTTTTCCATGTTTCCATGTTGAAGAAATATGTCTATGATCCTAGACATGTGATCAAATGGCAGGATATTTAGGTGGGAATTGTTGATTACAATGAGCCTGGAAAAAGCATTAAAAAAAAACTAACTTAGAATGTTGTATGTGGTAGGTCGAGCCATAAGGAGAGGTTCTGGTCGAGCCACTGAGCATCCTCGACCGGAGAGAAGTGCAGCTGCAGAGGTGAGCTATTACCCAAGTTAAAGTGCAGTGGCGGCATTATGGGCCTGAGGAGGCCACTTGGGAAGATGAAGCTTTGATGAGAAGGACCTATCCAGGTTTGCTTATGGATGAGAGACATCGGGACGATGTCCAATCTCAGGGGGAGGAGATGTAATGACCCTGGAAAATTTATAAATAACCTTTTTGTTGTTACCATCATGGATGAAACATTGAACAAGAATTATTTTTACTTTCAAAAAAATTATATAATTATTAATATTATTAATTTATAATTGAGAGTGGATTGAATAAATCAAATATGATAACCGCTCATGGGGAAGTTGTTTTCTTTTCTTGATGATTTAAAGAAAATAGTTCCCAAGAAAACCCTAACTGCTTTCCTCTTCTTCCATAGTAAAATGGGAGGAAGAAAGGAACCAGGCTGTTATAGGAACAGAAGGAAAAAAAAAAGGAAAAGAGGGAAAAATGCTAAGTCTGGTGAGGACCAGATAGCATGAGCACTGAGGTGCATTAAAATTTGCTGAAGGTAGTGGTATGGCAAATAAGCTTGGGGGGAGACGCGGTCTTTCAGACGGGTCTTGTGGACGGGAGGAAAGACAAGCTGGAAACCAGTTTCCCGAACTCAGGAGAAGTGAGAAAGCTGTGCGTATAGCAGTACAGGTAAGTATACTGTTTTGTTATCAAACATATAGTTAGATTACGTCGGTTGACGGCTTGATTACAATCTGTAAGAATGTGTTCTCCGGAAAAACCCTGTTTTGTAATAACGATGGGTCACTTAAACGAACAGAATTGGTGGTGCCTAAGGATTAAAGTGGTTGCAGGCATCTATAAGGACACCCGCGGCCTCTTAAATCTAGTAGCAGAATAACCTGAGGGCTTATAAAAAGGGAAGGAAACAAAAGAGGAATTATTCATTGGTCTGTACAATTGTTAAGTTGGAAACAATAGTAAAATGGTAAAGAATTAGATAACAAGTAAACAGAAAATTTAAGATTAACTATATAGAAATCTAGACTCCATAATTATGATAAAGTACAGCAAATCCCTACTCTGTAAAGTAAAGCAGAAGAGGAGCTAACAGTATAGAACTCTCATCATAATTAATCATTTCCGCATATAATGTCGGACAATAGCAAATAGACAATTACAGTGTAGTACCTGTAGTATCATGTAAAATAGAACAAAGACCGTCAGAGGGTCATCATGTAAAATAGAACAAAGACCGTCAGGGAACCATCAGGCCTTCCCATGCATTGTCGAGTCCATTATCGAATAGTTCCAAATACGACAAATCACATACATAAAATTTCATAGCATTAAACTCTTAACTATGCAAGAAAATCAACTTGGAGAATATATAACTCTTTTACAGGCATAGCCGCGGGCATATGGCTCACGGTATCCACATATATACAACAGAGTAATAATAAAATACAGAGACACCGACAAGACTGACCACTGCTAGACTAATAAATATCCCAGAACATCTCAGAGCACTAGCATGCACAAGAGTGCATATAACCAAATTCTTTCCTACACAGAAAAGAGCACTAGTGGAAATTAGACGGGTGATACATCTGAGCAAGCTTGTGCTTCGTTATAAACAAAATAAAAATAAATTATCAAAACCCATTAACCATATCAAGCAAAGAATACAAGAGTTAAACAACATAAATATGTTCATATGGTCGTCATAATTGGAGCGCGTAGCTGATTAACCAAAAGTCCAAAGTATACAATGAACCCATTACTCAATATATGATCGAGAATTCATATATGACTGTGTTCATATGTTAATAAATAGTACACAATATTACATGCTAAACCACCCGGAACTGGAAGTTCCCAATCAAAGTAAGAACAATAAAAATATACAAATTCATAAAGTTCGATGCCTCATGGAACGGTAACCACAGTTTCCCTCTCTGCAGAGGAAACGTTACGGTGAAACCGTTTCTTCAAAAAGAGGACTCGATGAGCAACCTGGCAAGAACAAACAAATATTCAACCGTGGGAACCAGCACCACATCCTCCAACTCTGTTTAACATAGCAGGGGTCTTAAGGGAACCATACCCGGAAAGTAGAAATCCAAATACCCGGCAGGACTGCCGGCGTTCCATAATCCACGGTGTAGATTCGCCAGACCCTGCATCGTTCAAACAAGAGAATTAGTTTACGAAAGTTACGTTAACTCAACCCCAAACATCGGTCCATTTGAAGGTGAATGCATAAATTAGTGCATGAATACCTGGTTCAAAGTATCAAAGAAGGAGCACGCTAAGAAAATACCTATATCACTGTGCTTAAGCAGTGCTCGACCTCACCTTCAACCCAGAAAATGCAAACAAGTATCCTTGGTGAAAAATTGCAACAGAGGAAACCTCTGGAAGCCAACCCGCGCAACAAATGAATTCTATAACCCTAGAAAATTCCAGGTAAAGTTACCATAACAATTTCTGATCGTCCGATGGAGGAGAACGTATCACCTCTTTTGATCAATATGGAATCCCAAGACACCCAGTACCTCATCTGCAATATTAATGTCAACAGCTACCGCCAAAGGAAATATCGGGACGGAAAGGAAACAAATCACAAGGAGAGGGCCAGCTGTTCAACTCTTGGCAAGTTGACAATTAATGAAGATGGAAATGAACTACTGTCGCACCGCAAGCACAGACCATATTGTACACATAAAAATTCCAAATGTTAAACAATGATGAGGTATAAGGTTGGTGAGATATTGTTCCAACGTAAAATTATAAGGGTGGTGGCATAAAAATTCACCGAATAGTTGACCAACAAAATGTAATGTTTACCATCTATGCGTACATTAAAAAAAATAAAAATAAATAAATAAAATAAAAAATAAAAAATAAAAAATTACAATATTACGATGTATTTGTATATGAATGGAGGTTTGTGACATTTACCTAAGAATTTTGAGGAGAGTGAACTTGGAATCTGTGAGGTCTAAGCACAGATCTGTCATCTCCACAGATGCACAATTACTATCAGTTCACTAATGAGGAACCTCAGGGACCTAGCTTACATCGTGATAGGATATCTTTCACCTCCATAGATGCACAACTACTATCAGTTCACTAATGAGGGACTAGAAAAAAATCATAGTGTATTCATATTCTAGGAGGCCCGTACAATTGCACAAAATTTGAGTAAACCTATTGCTTCAATATAACTTCTATGTAACACGAAGTCCGTAAAATTGCAAATAATTTCAATAGAAACCTTTCACGAGTATAATATTAAGTGGGATTAAGAAGAAACAAAAACTATTAAGTCTGCGAAGTTGTGTATAAACTGAGTGGAAAATAGTTATTTCAATATAATATTGAGTAGCATTCACAAGACATAGGAAGAGTTAATTTGTATTCATATTCTCTAGCTGCAACTGTATAGGGCCAAGAACTATATTAATTTGTCTTTCTCACTTATAATGTATATGACTCAATTCTATTGGAGATTGAAACAACTATAAGTTATGCTATCCAAAGTATAACACAGATTAGTTAAATTGTAACAAGTGAAATCTTGTAGAAACATTTAAAATGAAATTTTTCTGTCTCAAATTTGATGAGATAACCAATGTGGTTAATTAAAAGAAAATGAGAGGTATGTTGTTGGACAACATACAAGCATATTGACTAGATCATGAACTAAGATCATGTAAGTCATTTTATGATTAATGTAAGAATGTTTAGTTTTTTCCCATGCAAAAAAATAAAAAAATAAAAAGTTTCATATAGTTTCAATAATTATGTTTGCCTTTTTTTAGTACTAGAGAATTTAAGATGATCATGTTTATTAATTAGATGAACAAAGTATTACTATAATACAACCTCTAATAATTACAATATGTGTCATGATACATTCAAATAAGTTAACATTATATGAAACACATCTATTAATGTAGTTATGTTAGTTAACTAATATAAGTTAAAATTTGTAAGTATTGATAAGAGTAAACCATTAATATTATTACTCATTGTAAGAATTAATGGTAGTTATCATCATGAAAAAACTAAGATAGCCAAAAAAATGTAGTCTAATTCAATTATGTTAGGAAATTATTTTAATTTTAAATTTTAAATAATTAAAAATATTTCTATAATTATATTTAGACTCTAATATAGTATTACAATATAGTAAAAGGAAATAAATATGTATTACAACAAATTAAAATTTAGTTGAAGAAATTGAAGGTAGATGTTGAATCATATTAAATAATTTCATAAATTAAAAAATTTTAATGTAGCGATAATTTTAATATGGTCAATAATAGAAATAATAAATTACAGATTATTGTAAAAATAATAGAATGAGTTCCATGTATTGATCCAACCTTTACTGTACAGTTATAATGAGTAGTTGTTAGTGTTGACAACTAGTAAAACAACATTATTAAATGTGGTTGATATACACAGTAAGCTACAGCTTAATACATACTATATTATAAACTGATAATAATATTATAAGCTCACAAAGGATTATAAAATGAAACATATTATTTATATTATAAACCCAAGGGGTTATAAAGGACAACCAAATTAATAAATATGGTTAATACACACCGGTAAGCTATACCAATCACATACATAAACATATTAGTAAATGTAGTTGAAATATCCCAATAGGCATTAACTATATAGATTTAACATCCATATTAATATTGATAATGATAGATAGATATAAATAAAAGTAATATTATTAAAATAATAATTGTATTATGTTATATTATTAAAAATAATCTCTATTATTATTATTTATTTTTAAAAATAACTGTTATTATTATTATTATTTATT
>APFE031626876.1:115304-128845 GCA_000404065.3 Pinus taeda | reverse complement strand
CATTACAAAATGGAGGTGGAAAGCCAACCATTAGCTACAGGTGCAGCGTTACAAACATGACAAATGGCTTGGGTGACTGTTTTCCTTCCTTTGCCACTTGGATAGAAGCCAATCCGGATTGAAAATACTTTAAACTCCACCTTAGGAGCTGAAAAAGTGAAGTGTATATGAGAGGGCCCACTTGTGGAAGTCGCGAATCGAAATTTCGCGAAACGGAGGTAAATTTGGCATTTTTCCCTATATGCGCCGTGTTAAATTCTATACGCACCGCGCCACTTTGGAGCCTATTTTGAGGAACTTTAAGGAGTCCAAAATGTGCCCAAGTATGCTTGTTGGAAAGCTTGTCCTGTATACTTTCCAACCCAAGTAGAATTTCTGAATTTGGTGCTCATTTTCCCCTCCAAAACTTCATTCTCCCAAGACTGCTTCCTATGTGTCAAAAAAGGGGCACAAAGGCCATTTTTTGGGTGCTTTTGGCCTCCTGGAGACTCAAATCATGCCCAAATTTCTTGTCCAAGCACTAGCAGTCATGATTTTGCATGCTGAATCCAAAAATGCAAGCCATTTGTCATTTGGAGCTCCCAATCCCGTGCGCCGCGCCAGTGGCGCGGCGCACAGGGAGAAAAAACCTATGTTTTGACTAAAAAATTACCATGTGACCAAAATTGTCGCAAATTTCTTGAAATTTGGGCTGGAGGTTCTCTAATAGGCACTATGATGGGCCACAAAAGCTTTAGCCAAGATTCGAAGCCGATCTTGCTCTTTTGCCTCTTTTGTTGCTTTGCTCAATTTTGCCTTCAAGCTCCTTATCCAGGCCTTTGCACTCATGTTCCATGCCCTGTACTGATAAACCATCCTCCTCAGTATGGTTTTTTACCTGTCAGCCTTCTCTAGCAGTCTCTCCAGGTGTATGTTGATCCGCTCTAGCCAGGACTCACGGTCATTTTTGATCTCTTGCTCCAAGGTAGTGAGTTCGATCGTCCTTTGTTGGGCAGCTTGTCGATTCTCACAGATGTTTTGCAGCTCCATGATCTCATGCTGGTCCTCAAGCTGTTTGTTCCTCTTCTCCAAATACTTGATGATCCATTTGGCCCTCTCCACATTGAGTGATAAGTCTTGGATCTCCGTGTTTTGCTCTTGAATGGTCATCCTGAGCTTGGCATTCTCCACCTCTACATCATCATCCTGAATGAGGATGAAGTCAGCCTCCTGTTCACCTGATGGCCCCTCATCATGCATGGGCCTCTTGCCCTTGTCTTGTACCTATGTAGTCGATGCCGAAAGCGAGGCCCCTTCCACCCTGGGTGGAGATAACACTCGCTTTGCTGCTACAAACAAGTGCCTACTGCCTCTCTGATATGTCACGAATACTGGCATAGTCATGGTCTCATGGCGCTCATACTGATGAGAAGGACCACCTATCTCATGCTCGGGCTCTGATAGTACTTGTGAAGTGTTGAAGAGGTCACAGGAGATGAAGTCCTCCAAAGCAATGCCCTGCAATCTCAACTGATGATCCACCAAGATCCGGATAAGAGAAAAGTGATAAACACTGTTAAGTTGTTACTAAGGGGTCTTATGCTGCATGAAGGTGTTCATCCTCTCTATGTTCCTGCAAATGAAAAAATGGGAGGTTCATCATCCTCACCCTCGTAAAGTGCAAGAGAAACCTGATGTGATAGGCATATAGTCGAGAGAACTTCCCCTCACAGCTGAAGTACTTCATGATCAATTTCATGAGTGGAGCATACTCATCTTTCAAATATCTGAATGGGAAGACTCTTGTGAGCTGACTCAAGAATCTAGCCTTAATGTAAGGCTCATAGTGTTGCCTATCCACCTTCTTCTTCTTATGCCACTGTTCTCCAACATTTGGTATGTCTTTTTCCACTGAGATAGTTTCAGGTGTCAATGTGAAGGTGACCCTGGCCAAGATAGATTGACCTCCATGTAGGTGAAGCACAAAAAGACGGGCCAACTCATGATGAGCTCTAACATTAGCCACCCTTTGACAAAATTCAAAACATGCTAGGTGCTGGAAACATGACATGGAAAGAGGGCATGCTTGTAATTTAGTGAGGGTAGTGGGCTCATCCCTAACATGTTTGCCATTCTTGTGATGTCTCCTGGGAGTTTGTTCTTCTGAGGATGAGTCACTTTGTGTCTCCATCTCATACTTTGATGAATGCTGTGACGCCATGACTACTGTTTGTACTGTACTTAGGCTACCCTTTGATGATGGTGTGAAGCTGGGTGCTCTTGTGATATATGTCGCCAAGGGGAACACTGAAAAATGGAGTATTAGGAGGGGAATAATGTGATAGGAATAGGGGTTATGGGGAGAAGTTTGTTTAGGGATATGTAGGGGGTTTGGGTATTTGATAGGGTAGGGTTTTGGGGTTTTATGTTGAAAAATAAGAGGAGGTATAGGGGATAGGGTTTGAAAATATTTTAGGGTAGGGATAATAGGAAAAATGAGAAAGGGAGGATAGGGAAAAATGGTAGGAAAACAAAACCTTGGCCTCAATACCTCAATTATGCAACCCTAGCCACCATGGTTTTGATGTTTTTTGAGTGGTTGGTCTTATGAGTTTTGTGGCAATTGAACATAACCAAGAACCACCATATCATCCATAAAATTTGATGAACAAGTCATGACATAGAGCCTACCTGTCAATTTGATGGGCTTCACAAGCAATTTGAAGTGATTTGGCACGATTTGGGCCCTTTGTGGGTGTGCGTCGGGCTCTTTATATGTGCCCGCCCTTGTAAAATTTGCACTGTGAGGTGGCTCTATGTGCACCACGCCCTTTGTGTGCACTGCGCCCCTTTGTGTGTGCGCCGCGCTCCTGAAAACAACTCCAATTTCACTCCAAACACGCACTTTGCTCTCCCAATGACTTTGCACTATTTCTCTATGGCCTTGATTTGCATAATGACCTTGTTTGCTTGTGGAAACCTTGTGGAATGAAGAATTTTCAGTTTTGGAGGAATATTTTAGTCAAATTCAAGCCTTTTAGCCCTATGCGTCGTGCCTCCCATGTGCGCTGCGCCAGTGTAAATTTACACTGTAAAATTTCTCCCAGTGCGCCGCGCTCCCTTTGTGCGCCGCGCCTTTTTGCAGGAGCCTTTTGGAGGCTTTCTCAGTGTCCAAATTGGGTAGAGGATAGGTCATTGGAGATTTATTTGAGTCTAATTTCCAATCCAACTAGAATTATTCAATTTGGAGTTCATTTGCCTTGTCAAAAATCAAATCTCCCAATACTAGTCAAAATGTGCCCAGTGAGGCTACCTCAAGGCAGAGTGCTGTTATAGTCAACTTTTGAAAGCCTTCCTCAACTCTAGATTGAGCCCATGATAGCTCATTGGAAATATATTTGTGTCTAGTTATCATTTTACTCATCAAACAAGTCATTTGGCCAACTAAGCTAGGAGAAAACTTGATTTTCCCAAGGTCACTTTAGAGGTGTATCAATTCTCCGAAGGCGATTGTATTTTTGACATTTATCTAAAAAAATGACACCTGTGTAAAAGATGAAGGAGGTTTTTCTTCCTTGGTAGGTTTTGGACAAAATCCTCTCTCCATTTTCCCAAATTCATCTTTGATTTCTCAGAAACATCATTTGAGTGAAACCTATCCCGATGTGTGGGACAAGGGATTTGCCGAAATGAAGCGAAATGAAGGGGATAGGGGGCTTCTAAATTCTTGAGAAAATTTTGGGAAGTGGGGAGGGATGTTAGAAAGTAGGGGAAAGTGGAATATTAGAAATTGAGCAAGGGGAAAGGGTCGAAAAAGGCAAAACATAGGCCTAGCCTAGAAAATTGCCAAGTTGTAGCAAGAAACTAGGGTTTGTGCGAACATGAGGAAATTGGGGGATTTTAGTGATGGGAAGTGTTTAATAAGGTACATTATGGATAGGGGAAGGTGTATGAACACCAATATACAAGTTGTTCCGATGATTTGACCATCCAAGAGAAATTAGCTTCAAAACCCTAGGAGAGGGAAATGAACCTTGCCTAGGCGCAACTGAAGCATGAACAAGGTGTAAAATGACCCAGTGGAACTTGACATGATGATGAAAACCCTTTGAATGATGGTACACTCAGTTGAATGGTGACATGGAACGTCATTTGGACAAATTTGACAAGGGTAAAATCAAACCCTAGACCTAATGCCTAGTGACCAAATTTTGCTTGAAGACTCGCTAAAATGACAAAATTTGACCTTGACACCTTAAAATCACTTTGTAAGAGCATGTTTGATCACTGGAGGAAGGCTGTAAAGACTGACACTAACATTGGCTCCAATGGGAGATGGTAGCTCCAGCTCCTTGGAGGTGCCAAGAACTACAGATCTTTGGGTGAGCAGACAGTGCCTTCGTCCATTGGGCTATGGAGTCATTACACAGAAACTAACATTATGCAGACGAAATCTGACTGAAGACTCAAATTGAAAACCATAATAAAACCAGACATGACTAAATCCTAACTAACAAACTAGAAAGATGCTCATATTTGAGCTTATTCAGCAAACCTACCCTAATTACTCTTTCCACCACCCGGTCAAGTGAGATGGAACAACCAATGCAACTAGGTAAGCATTACGGCTGATATTTGATTTCTTCCCAAATTCTTTCTGATGCGCCAAAAAAGGGAAGAATCGAAAGGCAACTCCCATGGAAACTTGGAATCAAGTTCACTACTGACAAACTTGCAAAGCATGAATTGGCTGGATGACTTCAAGAATACTGCAAAAGGATCTTCATAAGCATCACCATTGATTTCCATTAACACATTACTGCTCTGGTCCAAGTAATCTTCATAGCTGGATATAAACGTTTCCTCACATCTGCACTGTCTTTCTCTGATGATTGCAGCAAGCAGTCAAAGGATCATGAATTTCGTGAAGAACCAAACTCTGTTGTTTCTTCCCAGTAGAACCAAATTCTCCTTTATCAATCTCCTCATATGACTGCAAACTTTGGTCTGGGATATGAAATGAACAATCTGTTAAACAAGACAATGAAGGTGACCCTTGAAACAGATGATTATCAACATTCTCTTTTGTCGCATGGTTAGCTGATGAAGAAGAATTTTTACAGCAAACAAAATCTAACACATGAGCAAAAGGATCATCAAAAACTTGAGGAGACTAGTGCGATGTATCTATTGAAACTGTATGACATTCTATTGGCTGTTCATCTTTTTCTTTAGAGATATTATGAAGACTCTGCCTTATAAACTGAAATGCTTCATAACACAAGGGTACATAATCCTCTTGCATCATTAAATCATGTATTTCAGCTGCCTCACCTTCATCTGTAATCTGACCTTGAATTGTGTTTGGTGGTTGCAAATCTGGTTCTGTATCCAAAATGATTTCATCAATCATTTCAGGGGAAGATTTCTTATTAATGACCTGCTCAAAAATTTCGCCATCTGTCTCATCCTCAACTTTAAAACTAAGAGATTGTTGATTTCCTACAAGCTTTTCATTTGAAGATTTACTATGTACTTTACCTCGCAAAAACTGAAATGTTTCAAAACATAAAGGTAAGGAATCTTCTTGTATCGTTTGATCATATAAGCCAACTTCTATGTCTTCATGTGCAACCTGACTATTAATGTCATTTAGGGGCTGGAACTCTAAATATAAGAAGTCCGGAACAAATTTTTCATCGCCTTCAAGAGGATCCAAATCAAGATTTTTCGATAGCTGATGTCTGATTGCATGGAAATTATCTCTGATGAACTGACATGAATCAAAGCAAAAAGGAAAATATCCTTCACTTACTTCAAAATTTGTTGCACTTTCCTCATTGTTTCCATAGCTGATATGCATTGGTTGATCACTGTACTCGAGCTGCTGTAAGGGAACTTCCTCATCCCACAAACTAACTGCTGATTTGTCTGCAAGATTAGCTTCTATTTGGAGAGCATCATCATCATCATCATCATACTGATCAAACTGAGGCAAATCGCCAGTATAAAACACATCATCAAGCATACATGTCATATCAACAGGTCTTTCTTCTCCAAGGTGATCTACAAAACAATCCTTATGACTATTGAGATAAGAAACAAAATGTTTTGGATCAGCCACTTGTTCATGAACGTCATTTTCCTCACCATCTCTTCTACTGCACTCACCAAAATGTCAATCTTTTCCTCTGAAGGTGTAGTTTTCTCTGGATCCATGTTTTTCATCTCTTCTTCTTTCAACCTTGCCCTTCTGATCAACAAATGAGCCTCTACATTTACTACATTGTTTTGCATCTCTTTAAGTCTTGCAACATTCTTTTCTCTCAGCTGAAACTCCATTTCCGGATCAAAGGCACCCGGGTAGTGCAAGAGAGCAGATCCAGGAGGGGGTCTTATATCTACCGGCATTGAATAATAAACTTGATTAAATCTAGTTGAAAATTGTTGTACTGTCTCCCCTGGAAGTCTTTTCAGCTAATTATACTCTTCTATGATAAGGAAAAGGTTCTGTCCGATCCTCCACCTGTCAAGAAAAACTTTGATGAACTGTTGTAAATCTGTGATGCTCGCATTAGGCAGGGCTTTGAACCAACTCTTGACTTTGCCTTGCAAAGAAAGAGCAAAAAGCCTTATACTAACATCTTCTTCATCAATTTCAAAAAGGTCTAGAAAAGTCTCAACATTCTGCACATGTTGCTCAACATTGACATTCTTACATTCACCGTCAAATCTCGGAAAGTATAGATCATAGTTTTTGGGGAAAGCATGAAGAAAAGAAGGTAAAACAAGAGGTTTATACCTATTTGGGATTATAACAGTTGTAGGAATATGTACAAGAGCTATGGGATCAGTTTTGTTTTCTTTAAGCTCATTGCTTTGTTGAGAATCAACATAAGATGTAGGAAAAGTAAGGAGGTCAGGATCAAAGGGAAACTTAGTATTTATGCTTTTTGAATGGGTCGATTGAATATTTTGATCACTTTTATCATACAACAAGTTCTGAAAAACTTTCACGACAACTTCAAGAACAACAAAGAAGTAATTCACAAGAAAGCAGAGTAGGTCCTGAATACCATTCCACTTTGGATACCCGAGCTTTGTGTAAGATCCTTCCATTTTTGCAAAGAAAGAGTTAGTCCTCTAGTGGAGTCACCATGAAGCACCGATTGCTGGGTTTTTCAGTGAATGGAGTCGCCAGGTGAATGATGTCAGCTGTCTTCTGTCTGATCGTTGTCCACCATCAACCATCAGATTTGAACTTGAGATATGTACTGGAGCAAAACAATCTTCAAGCAATCCATTTTTGTTTAAACTGATAAATTCATTTCTTTTCAACAAGTCACAACCTTTCTAATTTATAATCAAAGGCAACAAATTTAAAAATTTTACGCAGACTTTAAAAGGGAACTATACATCTATTATTATTGGCAACCTTTTTAAAGGATTTACGCTACAAAGGATTCCACAACAATTCAATAGATTTCATTTTAATACAATAATGCCTTAGAACCACCGAACAACCACCGCTGAGCTCAAACCGTCCAATGGACCGAATCAATCATGAATATATGCAATAGCGAATAGTATTTGAGTATAATTAAATGATAGAATCTCTATCGGCAGACAAACTAGGAACTACAACACGCTCTTTCTACCTGAGCTTGTGAGGAACTGTCACCATAATCAATTGGCAGCCCTCTCTGCGCAAACACTTAGGAAATATTAATGAAAACCCAAGGCGCTCCTACCCTCTCCACGCAAACAGTTGGGAAATACTGATGAAAACCCACGGCGCTCCTGCTTTCTCCACGCAAACAAGGCCACGCATAAACTCTGTGTTCGACCAACCAGCATATACAGTATATACAACAGATAAGGTTTGATCATTCAATTAACTGGAAAATAGTGTTGTTTATAATTCTTTCAAACCTATACTGCCCACTATTGCCAAGCTGCCTTAATACACAGTAATTCTATATTACATGCAATCAATTGCACCCAAGTTAAAGTTGCGGAGATTCTTAACTTGTCCGCGACTTCAAAATACACATTAACAAGATAGCATTTGGGCCAATATGTTTTGGATACGCTGAGGTTTACCACTGTAAGATTCACACCTGCTTTGGTGCCACTTAACTGCATGAAATTTTATTACAAACAGAAGGACGCGTGGCCCTTATAATATATAAACATATTATAACGTAAAATCCATTCATACGGTGATTTAATTGAAAACGACTCCAATGTTTACCGTGGAAACAATAAAACTCTTCCCCCTCTCAATGCACAGGATAATAACTACATAAGGAGATTATCAACAACCATTGAATTAGATTCACCAGAGAGAATTTTCATAGTGATAATGCTGGCATCGCCTCCCCTCCTCCAGCTTGGCGGCCAATGTATTCTTATTCATAATGGATAACCTTACCTATTACAAAAGCAGCCTTTTACATAGTAATTTAAGGCTTTTTACAATTTGTCTATCTTATGAAAAGATAACAAGTTTTATTCATTACTTTTATGCTATTTTTAACCGAAAAAAATATCATGTTTTATTTTCTACCCTGTTCCTATTTTTTAACTAGAAAAAACATAGAAACCGCGGGCTTTTTTCCTCTGAGTCGCATGCTCCTGCATCAGACTCCCAAGGTAGAAAATGATCATGATCTCTTGATCATGCTTTTTTTTAAATCTTTGTCCACCTGGATCCCACACTTTGTTCTGCAAGTCATCATCTGTTGTTGCTTGCTGCTTTTCTCTAGGTCTCCATATCTTATGCTGTCTTGCTCCACTAGCTGCACTTTCATAATCTGTCCCTGTCTTCATTTTGCTGCTGCTTCTGCTGCTTCTCTTCCTTGCTGATGCCTTCCTCTAGGACACTCTCAACATGATTCTTCAGATTAATTCAATTTCCTTGTCCAATAAATCTTCAAGCTATTGATTTCTTGTTGCCTGCTGAGCTAAGACGGCTTGCTCAGTTCTTACTATCACTTGCTGAATGCTTGCTTCTATGCTTGTTTCTGTTTTGACTGCCACCCGATCATCCATACCCTCTTGTTTTCTGGAACAGAAAACTTCTTCTCTCCTCAATTGAGTCAAATGTTCTGCACCAATACCTGCATTCACAAAACACTTGTTAGAACAAAAATCATAAGGCATCAGTGCCTTGTTCTCCTTTGCCAGCATTTCAGTATACTGATCCCAATCATTCTTGAGATTATCACTCAGTCTATCCTCAGCATCATCTTCTCCGAGAATGCCTCTGTATTCTGGTTCATAAAAATGAACCTCTTTATTTTCATTCATCTTTGTCTTTATATTCTAAATATTTATCCTCTGTACTTCTAGTCTCTTCTCTAGAACACTTAATTCATGCCATAAACCTGTCATCTTTTTTGAGAAACTTTCTGTGCAATCTTCAATACTTTCACAAGCCAAGATTCCTGTTGTTACCATCTCATCATCTGTTATTAGAACATAATTCTGATTTGCAACTCTTGCAATAAACTCAGTTATCTCTCCATCACTTAATAAAAACAATTTGTCATTATCATCATTTATAACAAATTGATCATCATCATGTATCATCCCTGCATTCATATAGAACTTGTTAGTTTTAAAACTACAAGTTTCACTAGTTTCAACTGTTGGTTCATATACCAGCTCCTCAAGCTGATCCTTTTCTTCATTCACAAGAACTTCCTGTGCTGTAACAGTAAAAGCATTGCTGCATTCTTCTTCAAAGTACTTATCTCCTGAAATATTCTTTCCCATGTTTGTGACAGCTTCACAAGATTGCGCATCCTTCCCAACACCTGTAATCACATCACAATTGTCAGCTACAAAAATACACGGTTTTACATTATCCAGCTGATCTGGATTTACCCAATAACTCAAGAAATCATCAATGATCTTCTCCTCTGTTTCACCAATGGAAACCTCCTCTTCCAACTCAGCTGCTCTGAGTTCTTCCCGTCTCAACTTTACATCCATCATTTGCTCCAAGTATTCCTTTCCTCCAAGTAACAGAGTTTTTGGATCAGTCTTCTGTCCCTGTACATCTTCTTCTTGCAAAGGCAACAATGTATGATTGACACCATCCTTCCCAAACTTGTAGGTGTTTCTCTTCCCATCATGTATGGCTCCTCTGTTATATTGCCAAGGTCTTCCAAGTAATATGTGACACACATCCATAGGCATCACATCACAAACAATTTTATCTTTGTACTTGCCCACTTGAAATTCCACTTCACACTGTTCACTTACCAGTAGTTGATGTCCCTTTTTCAACCATGATACTTTATAAGGTGTTGGATGCTTCATTGTCTTCAGCTTCAATTTCTCCACTACTTCTTTAGAAACCAAATTATCAGTGCTGCCACTATCAATGATCATCTGGCAACATTTCCCTTGGACTTTGCACACTGTCTTGAATAAAGTCTTCCTTTGTGGCGGTTCAGCCATCTCCTTTACTGGCTTAAGTAGAACTTTATGAACTACCAGAGATTCTCCTCTTTCTGGTGTATTTACTTCTTTTGTTACTGCTGCCACTGGTGCCTCTTCCTCAGCTGGAGAAACAATTGCATTCCTCTGCTTTATTTTTGCATTCTATGGGCACTCAAAGCTCTATGTCCCAACTTATTGCATCTGTAACATCTTATTTCTCTGCCTCCTCTTCCTCTAGAAAAACTCCCTCTGTGTCTCTTGCATCACCTCCTGTGGGTGCATGCTGGGTTGAGCTACTGCTAACTCCTTCTTTAGGTGTTGTAGATCTTCCACTACCACCTTGACTTTCTTTTCCTCTGAAAGTCCCTCTCCCTCTGGCAGACTGCTTCCTCACGAGTTTTTCCTCAGCTTTCAGCGCTATCTGATAAGCTTCCTCTACTATTTTAGGAGACAGTAGACTTATCTCATCTTGAATGTCCATCCTGAGGCCATTCATATATCTAGCCACCTTCTCATCTGTGTCTTGGGCTTCTCCAGCTCTTATGCTCACCTTATAAAACTCTTCTGTATATTCTTTCACTGTTAAAGCTCTCTGTCTAAGATTTTGCATTTGTCTAAATAATGTTTGCTGATAATTACTGGGCAAAAACTTACCTCTTAACTTTGCTACCATTCTGCTCTAATTCTTGATTGGCTACTTACCAAGTCTCCTCCTTTCCGCCTGCACACCATCCCACTAGAGCGCTGCATGGCCTCTTAATTTGGTGACAGAAAACTTTACTTTCTTCTCATCTTTCGTTTCTTCATAATCGAAGAATTTCTCCATGCTATTAATCCAGTTGATCAATTCTTCTGGATTCAGTCCTCCTTGGTATACCGGCACTAATTGATTCCATGGCCTGGCTGTGGATTTTAACATTGACTGAAAGAACCTCATCTCACGAGTAACCTGTATAGCTTCCTCCTCTGTAGCTTCAATTTCAGGCTCACTGACATCTCCATCATCTATGTTTTTGTCTGAGGTTAACGCATCCAATATAGCTCGCAGCTCTTCTAAGTTTTCCATTATTTTAGCATTGGCAATAGGCCGTCCTCTTCCACCACGTCCTCGTCCTCTTCCAACTCTGAAAGCCATCCTTCTCCTGCTAATGAGATTCAATTCTATGTCAGTTGATGGCTCTGATACCACTAATGATGGTGAGGGTGCAGACGTTAAAGATAGTCTCTCCAATTTGGCTGCAATCTCCTCAATATCCACCTCTCTTTCCCTTGTATTTTCTTCAAGCGTATCATTCATTAAACTGATAGCTTCATTTCTTTTCAACAAGTCACAATCTTTCTAATTTATAATCAAAGGTAGCAAATTTAAAAATTTTACACAGACTTTACAAGGGAACTATACATCTATTATTATTGGCAACCTTTTTAAAGGATTTACGCTACAAAGGATTCCACAACAATTCAACAGATTTCATTTTAATACAATAATGCCTTAGAACCACCAAACAACCACCGCTGAGCTCAAACCGTCCAATGGATCAAATCAATCATGAATATATGCAACAACGAATAGTGTTTGAGTATAATTAAATGATAGAATCTCTATCGACAGACAAACTAGGAACTACAACACGCTCTTTCCACTTGAGCTTGTGAGGAACCATCACCACAATCAATTGGCAGCCCTCTCTGCACAAACAGTTAGGAAATATTAATGAAAACCCAAGGCGCTCCTGCCCTCTCCACGTAAACAGTTGGGAAATACTGATGAAAACCCACGACGCTCCTGCTCTCTCCACACAAACACGGCCACGCATAAACTCTGTATTCGACCAACCAACAACCAGCATATACAGTATATACAACAGATAAGGTTTGATCATTCAATTAATTGGAAAATAGTGTTGTTTATAATTCTTTCGAACCTATACTGCCCACTATCGCCAAGCTGCCTTAATACACAGTAATTCTATATTACATGCAATCAATTGCGCCCAATTTAAAGGTGCGGAGATTCTTAACTTGTCCGCGACTTCAAAATACACATTAACAAGATAGCATTTGGGCCAATATGTTTTGGATACGCTGAGGTTTACCACTATAAGATTCACGCCTGCTATGGTGCCACTTAACTGCATGAAATTTTATTACAAACAAAAGGACGCGCGACCCTTATAAAATATAAACATATTATAATGTGAAATCCATTCATACGGTGATTTAATTGAAAACGACTCCAATGTTTACCGTGGAAACAATAAAAATCTTCCCCCTCTCAATGCACAGGATAATAACTACATAAGCAGATTATCAACAACCATTGAATTAGATTCGCCAGAGAGAATTTCATAGTGATAATGCTGGCATCGCCTCCCCTCCTCCAGCTTGGCGGCCAATGTATTCTTATTCATAATGGATAACCTTACCTATTACAAAAGCAACCTTTTACATAGTAATTTAAGGCTTTTTACAATTTGTCTATCTTATGAAAAGATAACAAGTTTTATTCGTTACTTTTATGCTATTTTTAACTGAAAAAAATAACATGTTTTATTTTCTACCCCGTTCCTATTTTTTAACTAGAAAAAGCATAGAAACTACAGGCTTTTTCCCTCTGAGTCACATGCTCCTACATCACGCCACTATGTTAGCACCTAAATCTGCCTTAGGCTGAAGGAAGGCAAAATTCAGGGTAACCACAAACCACACTCAGTCTGGTAGCTAGCCCTACCAGAACAGGAGAGGGCTCTCTCCGAGTCACACTCAGTGAATAGATAAATGAAATGGCCTGAGATGACTTACAGTGAAATATTTATCTTATTCTAGTAAGTGAATATGGATGATATGGGACCAATGGACCACAATGAACAGAGAATTTAATACAAAGGCACAGATTAATTACTGAGGCAAGATAGGCAGAGAGTCCAACAATTTAGTTTGAAACAACACAAAATGGAGAGATTGCTTAGGAGAGTGAAAATGGCATTATTACATGAATCCTTTTCAACAGAAGAAAGAACACTGAACATGAAATTTTCCCACATGCAGAGCAATAAAATTGAATTCTACCTTATCTAACTTAGAAAATTTCACTGGAAATGAATATGAAA
>APFE031626876.1:73353-114738 GCA_000404065.3 Pinus taeda | reverse complement strand
TAACGAAATACATATGAAACATAAGAGACACATTTGCTACACTCACAACCACATGAATCTCATGAAACAGAGCTGCTGCCTTTCATTAATCCTCTATAAAAATGTACAATAAAGAAACATAGTTTCTTTCCCACAGTATCCCAAAAGTTACAAGCCAACCAACCCTTTGCAAATAGTTTGCATACAATATATAGAATGTTCTATGAAGAGGTAGAATGCCCAAGGGTTGGGGAGTTACTCGAATCATTACAAAATGGAGGGGGAAAGCCAACAATTAGCTACAGGTGCAACGTTACAAACATGATAAATGGCTTGGGTGACTGTTTGCCTTCCTTTGCCACTTGGATAGAAGCCAATCTGGAGTGAAAATACTTTAAATTCCGCCTTAGGTACCAAAAAAGGGAAGTGTATATGAGAGGGCCTACTTGTGGAAGTCGCGAATCGAAATTTCGCGAAATAGAGGTAAATTTGGCACTTTTCCCTATATGCGCCGCACCAAATTCTATACGCGTTGTGCCACTTTGAAGCCTATTTTGAGGCACTTGAAGGAGTCCAAAATGTGCCCAAGTGTGCTTGTTGGAAAGCCTGTCCTGTCTAATTTCCAACCCAAGTGGAATTTCTAAATTTGGTGTTCATTTTCCCCTCCAAAACTTCATTCCCCAAGATTGCTTCATGTGTGTCAAAATAGGGGCAGAGAGGCCATTTATTGGGTGTTTTTGGCCTCTTGGAGACTCAAATCATGCCCAAATTTCTTGTCCAAGCACCAGTAGTTGTGATTTTGCATGCTGAATCCAAAAATGCAAGCCATTTGTCATTAGGAGCTCCCAATCCTACGCGCCGCGCCACTGGGAGAAAAAACCTGTGTTTTGACTAAAAAATTACGATGTGACCAAAATTGTCCCAAATTTCTTGAAATTTGGGCTGGAGGTTCTCTAAGAGGCACTATGCTGGGCCACAGAAGCTTCAGCCAAGATTCAAAGCTTATCTTGCTCTTTTGCCTCTTTTGTTGCTTTGCTCAATTTTGCCTTCAAGCTCCTTATCCGGGCCTTTGCACTCATGTTCCATGCCCTGTAATGATAAACCATCCTCCTCAGTATGGTTTTGTCCCTGTCAGCCTTCTCCAGTAGTCTCTCTAGGTGTATGTTGATCCGCTCTAGCCATGACTCACGGTCATTGTTGATCTCTTGCTCCAAGGTAGTGAGCTCGATCTTCCTTTGTTGGGAAGCTTGTTGATTCTCATGGATGTTTGCAGCTCCATGATCTTATGCTGGTCCTCAAGCTGTTTGTTCCTCTTCTCCAAATACTTGATGATCCATTTGGCCCTCTCCACATTGAGTGACAAGTCTTAGATCTCCGTGTTCTGCTCCTGAATGGTTTTCCTGAGTTTAGCATTCTCCACCTCTACATCATCATCCTGAATGAGGATGAAGTCAACCTCTTGTTCACCTGATGGTCCCTCATCATGCATGGGCCTCTTGCCCTTATATTGTACCTATGTATTCGATGCTAGAAGAGAGGCCCCTTCCACCCCGGGTGGAGATAACACTCGCTTTGCTGCTGCAAAAAAGTTCCTACTGCCTCTCTGATATGTCACGAATACTGGCATAGTCATGGTCTCATGGCGCTCATACTAATGAGAAGGACCACCTATCTCATGCTCGGGCTCTGATAGTACCTGTGAAGCGTTGAAGAGGTCATGGGAGATGAAGTCCTCCCAAGCAATGCCCTGCAATCTCAACTGATGATCCACCAAGATCCGGATAAGAGCAAAGTGATAAACACTGTTAAGATGCTGCTGAGGGGTCTTATGCTGCATGAAGGTGTTCATCCTCTCTATGTTCCTGCAAATGAAAAAATGGGAGGTTCATCATTCTCACCCTAGTAAAGTGCATGATCAACCTGATGTGATAGGCATATAGTCGAGAGAACCTCCCCTCACAGCTGAAGTACTTCATGATCAATTTCATGAGTGGATCATACTCATCTTTCAAATATCTGAATGGGAAGACTCTTGTGAGCTGACTTAAGAATCTGGCCTTAATGTAAGGCTCATAGCGTTTCCTATCCACCTTCTTCTTCTTATGCCACTGTTCTCCAACATTTGGCATGCCTGTTGCCATTGAAATAGTTTTGGGTGTCAATGTGAAGGTGACCCGCGCCAAGATAGACTGACCTCCATGTAGGTGAAGCACAAAAAGACAGGCCAACTCATGATGAACTCTAACATTAGCCACCCTTTGACAAAATTCAAAACATGCTAGGTGTTGTAAACATGACATGGCAAGAGGGCATGCTTGTAATTCAGTGAGGGTAGTGGGCTCATCCCTAACATGTTTTCCACTCTTGTGATGTCTCCTGGGAGCCTGTTCTTCTGAGGATGAGTCACTTTGTGTCTCCATCTCATACTCTGATGAATGCTGTGATGCCATGACTGTTGTGTGTACTGTACTTAGGCTACCCTTTGATGATGGTGTGAACTTGGGTGCTCTTGTGATATTTGTCACCAAGGGGAACAATGAAAAAGGGAGTATTAGGAGGGGAGTAATGTGATAGGAATAGGGGTTATGGGGAGAAGTTTTTTTAGGGATATGTAGGGGGTTTGGGTATTTGATAGGGTGTGGTTTTGGGGTTTTATGTTGACAAATAAGAGGAGGTATAGGGGATAGGGTTTGGTAGTATTTTAGGGTAGGGATAATAGGAAAAATGAGAAAGGGAGGATAGGGAAAAATGGTAGGAGAGGGAAAAATGGTAGGAAAACAAAACCTTGGCCTCAATACCTTAATTATGCAACCCTAGCCACCATGGTTTTGATGTTTTTTGAGTGGTTGGTCTTATGAGTTTTGTGGCAATTGAAAATAGCCAAGAACCACCATATCATCCATAAACTTTGATGAACAAGTCATGACATAGAGCCTACCTATCAATTTGATGGGCTTCACAAGCAACTTGAAGTGATTTGGCACAATTTGGGCCCTTTGTGGGTGTGCGCCACACTCTTTATATTCGTCGCGCCCTTGTAAAATTTGCATTGTGAGGTGGCTCTGTGTGCACCGCGCTCCTGAAAAAAACTCCAATTTCAGTCAAATTCAAGCCTTTTAGCCCTGTGCACTGTGCCTCCCATGTGTGATGTGCCAATGTAAATTTACATTGTAAAATTTCTCGTAGTGCGCTGCGCTCCCTTTGTGCATTGCGCCTTTCTGCAAGAGCCTTTTGGATGCCTTCCCGGTGTGAAAATTGGGTGTAGGATAGCTCGTTGGAAAGGTATTTGAGTCGAATTTCCAACCCAACTATAGTTTTTCAATTTGAGTTCATTTTCTCTGTCAAAAATTAAATCGCCCAAGATTGGTCAAAACGTGCCCAATGAGGTTGCCTGAAGGCAGAGTGCTATTGCAGTCAACTTTTGAAAGCCTTCCTCAACTCCAAATTGAGCTCATGATAGATAATTGGAAAGATATTTGTGTCTAGTTATCATGTTACTCATCAGGAAAGTCATTTGGACAACCAATCTAGGAGAAAACTTGATTTTCCCAAGGTCACTTCAGAGGTGTATCAATTCTCCCAAGGCGATTGTATTTTTGACATTTCTCTAAAACCATGAAACATGTGTAAAACGTGAAGGACGTTTTTCTTCCTTGGTTTGTTATGGACAACAATATATCTCCATGTTCCCAAATTCATCTTTGATTGCTCATAAACATCATTTGAGTGAAACCTATCCCGATTGTGGGACAAGGGATTTGCCGAAATGAAGCGAAATGAAGGGGATAGGGGGCTTCTAAATTCTTGAGAAAATTTTGGGAAGTGGGGAGGGATGTTAGAAAGTAGGGGAAAGTGGAATCTCAGAAATTGAGCGAGGGGAAGGGGTCCAAAAAGGAAAAACACAGGCCTAGCCTAGAAAATTGCCAAGTTGTAGCAAGAAACTAGGGTTTGTGCGAAAATGAGGAAATTGGGGGATTTTAGTGATGGGAAGTGTTTAATAAGGTACATTATGAATAGGGGAAGGTGTATGAACATCAGGATACAAGTTTTTCCGATGATTTGACCATCCAAGAGAAATTAGCTTCAAAACCCTAGGAGAGGGAAATGAACCTTGCCTAGGCGCAATTAAAGCATGAACAAGGTGTAAAATGACCCAGTGGAACTTGACATGATGATGAAAACCCTTGAATGATGGTGCACTCAGTTGAATGGTGACATGGAACGTCATTTGGACAACTTTGACAAGGGTAAAATCAAATCCTAGACCTAATGCCTAGTGACCAAATTTTGCTTGAAGACTCACTGAAATGACAAAATTTGACCTTGACACCTTAAAATCACTTTGTAAGAGCATGTTTGATCACTGGAGGAAGGCTGCAAAGAATTACACTAACACACCCTCCTTGAGTTACTACAACTATCACACCCTTGTTAGCAACAAAGTCATCTTACTTGCCACTGTGCGAAATCGCGGTCAAGGCATTATCATACGACCCACTGTTGGGACTCCTACACCAAACAGTTTGAGGTCTAATATGGAATTCTTTCCAGGGAGATCCCATTACATGTTAGTGGGTCCAACACTATCAATAGGTTCACTATAATTTCATAAGACTATCAGAAGGGGCTTTGTCTTAAAACAACCTAGTGATCTCAACATCTCTCAAGTTTTCCTTCCTTATTTTTACCTTTGTTTTAATGATGGGATTTCTTATTGAAGGGACCTTGGATTGATATCCTCGAAAGAAAACATACCTTAAAT
This sequence comes from Pinus taeda, assembly GCA_000404065.3. NCBI lineage: Eukaryota > Viridiplantae > Streptophyta > Pinopsida > Pinales > Pinaceae > Pinus > Pinus taeda. Next base: position 109,997 of record APFE031626876.1, on the reverse strand, counting down.
CCGACTATTAAATGCCTTTATCCTTATGTGCAATCACAGTGGACCAGATTATACTAAAGATAAATTTGAGACTTGTTGGAAATCTTGCGAATAAAATCCTCATAGTATTTCCCTTAAACCTATTATCTAGAGAACTAGTTCTGTGGGGTCTTGAGTGTGATTCAATTGGATTTCTTATGATATTTATCTTTTGCAATGATACATTAGAAGGCCCATTAATTATTTGACCTTTGCACATATGGTGTAGTATCTCTCTGTTTACACTCTCATAATGATAATTTAATATCTCGAATTTAAGCAGTTGAAATCACTAACAAAAAGAGATGAGACTAAATTTATTACACTAAAAGAAGAAAAAGGAGGAAATGTTACCTTTGGAGATAATGCATCAACAAGGATTGTTGGAAATAACACAAATAGTCTTGATGTAAACATTAAAACTCAGAATGTCCTATATATTTAAGGTCTAAAACATAATATTATAAGTGTAATTCAATCTTGTGATCAAGGATATGACCTTATATTTCATTCTAAAGAATGTAAAATAAGGAAAGCGGGTTTAGGAAGATTAGTACAGAAAGCAATCGAGACCTCAAGTAATATACATGTCCTTGATGAAGTTAAAGGAGAAAATTGTTATGATATCCCTCTCAAACCATCAGTAGAGGAAAGAATAAGACCAAGGGGAGAAGTTCTAGATAAGTGGAGAAGTTTCAAATAGGTGGAGTATCTCTTTTCCATTAACATCAAACAGGGAGAAATTGCACACGGGGGGAGTTCTTCAGCAACAATGCTCAAATTTACAGGGTTTCCATCAATAAAAAATGGGGAGATTATTTCATATTATGTCGTCATTGATGTCAAAGTTAGGGGGAGACCAATCTGGATTACCACCTAATGGTTAGGGAGTGCTACAATATTTTTGACGAATTGACTAAAGGTTGCCACCAATTGCAAATGGGAAGATTATTGGAAGTATTTTTGTCATCGATGCTAAAGATAAGGGGAGACTACAAATATCCAAGATAAATATTACAATATGAATATTATTGGAAATTTTATTTATATACCCAATTTTTTCTTGATTCCCAGTTTGGATACCCTATGTTTGAAGGAACTTTTACCTTAAATAACTTGCTCAAATGGGAGCATAATATATATGGTTGAATAGATTATTCTAATTTATTCTAATGTATTTTCAAATACCTAAATATTTTGTTAGGTTGTGTTGCACATAGTTTCATCATTAATGACAACAAGATGTCATTGGTGTCAAAGGGGATTTTCAAGATAGCAACAACATCATTCATGATCCATAAGGAACCATAAGTACACTCTATGAAGCAATATGAAAATGAGGTCTTCTATTGAATCTCATCAATTGAAGATAAAGGAACTTGAAGTTATTTGATTTTTTTCATGAAGTTATTATGTCCTAATGATTTTATAAATAATATGGTTGCATAGGTGTTGGGTCTCAGAATTGTCATACTTATTCAATTTAATTCTTGTTTTCTATGATGGTTCCTTGTCATTTTGTTCTAAATTCATGATCTATTGTTTGATAAAGTTTGGTTTTTTATGGATTTAGTTCACTCATTTGATTGTGCTTTAATGAAGGATATTTTATCTCTAAATAGAGTTAATAATTTTTTGGGAGAAGTCTTATTATGAACAAATTGAGGATGGACGAAGGATGCTTGAAGGAGATTCAACAAGATTTCAAGCGAGGCTATTCTAAACGAAGGAGTCGGTTGAGAGACATGATTATTGATTTCTTCACTCGAAGATATTAAATCTATATTGATTAGAAAGGTTGTACTAAGAATATTCAATTCTCAGGTCGTCCCTTATCAACAATATTTTCTGTTGCAACCTCCTTTTTGTAATATAAAAACAGAGGACTTGCTGTGAGCAAGATGATGAAGAATTTTAATTTGAGATAGACAATAATCTTGGAGTACTGATTACATTTTCAAATATCAGAATGATAAAGCTCTTCATTTTGTTTCATATATCAATCATTCGTGCTTGATCTGAATTGTTTCAAAGAAAGTATGCTCCTGGTGGTTGGGCTCGCTTCCTCGACGAGACTCTGTATTTTATCTGTATTACTAGTTTAATTGCATTCTATTTTCCTTCTATGACATAATTGGTATTGCTGTTTTGGATTGAAATTAGTTTCTTGAGATTTTGTTTACCTTCCCAGAAGTGCGATATAATTTCCTATGTGAATATTTACTATTGTTTCCTATCATTGATTATAAATTCATTATTATTATTTCTTTAGTTACAATTATCATTTCTTAGGACAAATTCGTTCATTTGAAGAAGTATTAGGTTGCTTTATAATCAGCTAAATAAGTTAAAATAAGGTTTGAATGGTTTCTATGATGCTGTTTTATTATAGTATTTGAACCATAAGTTAATTATGCATTAGATTTCCATTTATATGTAATAGGTCATTTTAGTACCATCATTAGTCCTGGTCAACGATAGTTCTCTTGCATACACTTTGCAGATTGTCTTGGATTAAAAAGATGAATCCATGGTTGATAGATTAGTGTTTGGTAATTTAGTTATTTGTTCAAAAAATTGATAGTCCCAACTATAGTTCTCATCGATACCTTTCCAACGATATATTTTGCTCTGAAAAATACCTTCTAGATGAGAAGTTATGGTTATTTAAAAATCTAGTATTAATTGGGGGTTCAATACTATAGGGAAAAGCCAACAACTTTTATCCCTTAAATGTTGTGCATATCCTGGGTACATCCATGGTCTATTGATTATATCAAGTACATATTTCCACTAAAATTTCATGATGTTTAACTGATTAAATAGTGCACAACTTTCCATTAATTAGACAACTCTAGGAAATGATTGAAAATTTGAATAATGGATGATATCAAGAGTTGCACGACCTTTAATGTTCCTTCCTCCTCAAATAGAATGATGACACATGGACCAATCACACATTGACACATGACATAATTCTTTGAATCTTGTCAACTGGACATAAACTGATGGCATCATCACTAGAGATGTGGCACCACAGAGATCGCCACACGACAAGCAATTTTTGGCTAGATCTGATTGGTGAAAAGTCCAAATGTGACTCATGGCGCCCCTCATAGACCACCATGTGGCATGATGAAATCATGCTAACATCATCACATGAATGACTAGGGACCCTAAGGATCTAGTCACATGGACCTTGGCACAAATTGTAAGGCTTGAAAGGGATGTTTGTATGAATGGTCATATAGTAAACAAGTCATGGATGTCGGCCCATGGCTGGCCAATTTAGCCCCAGGACTGCATGGTGCATATATATACACACACGACTGAGTACAATCAACAATCATGACTCATCTCTCACCTTACGATCTTTGTGGTCATTGTAGTTCATTACCGATTATTTGGTCTTAGCTTGGAATCGAGCGAGAGAAGTTTGCTAAAATTATCTTACAAATGTGTAGGCTTCTCTTATTAAATGCACAAGATAAATATGTTATATTAAGAGGCTTGGAAGAATAATAATTCATCAAAGTAATGAAGTGCAAGTCAACCCATGAGGTATGAAATAAGATCAAACCTTCAAACCCTTGAACATGATTCATAGCTCCCTGAAATCAATCAAAGACTTGGTGAATCCCAAAGACATGAAAGGTGTGTATTTGATCCCTTGTTCATGTGGGACTACCTACATTGGAGAGACTAGTTGTTCCATTAATCAAAGGATTAAGGAACATGTAGCCAAAATAACACTAGAGGAATCTCTCTTGGGATTTGGTGGAACATGTAGAGAAGACTAAGCACCACATTAGTATTAAGGACTCCCAGGTCATTGCCAAGATTAATCACTTTCATCACCGTAAGTTGAGGGAGGCCATTGAAATTTAAAAAAGGTCGAAGTCGCTTAATGTAGATGTGGTTGGAAGATAAGACTTTGTTGGATCCCCTCTCTTTATTACTAGGTTTTCTCTTCTTTTTTTTTGTAGCCCTCTCCCTTTTTTTGAGTAAAGAGTTTGGGTATAACACCCCCCTCCCCTCTTTCTTCTTTTAATATTATTTCAATAATATTAAAGAATGTTAGTTACTTTTATAATTCTAATCCCTTCAAAATTTATTAATTTATTCAATTTATTATACCAGGCATGGTATTAAGCATTCAATTTTCCCTTTGATTGCCTATTAGTTTGTCTTTGACCAAAAAATAATTCCGCTTATCCATAGTTTAACTTTGGGAATTCATTTTTTATTGTTATTTAAATTGATTTATTTGTAAGGTGATTGGTTGAGGTCTTATTATGGATTGCTTAGTAACTTCCATTTCTATTAGTTAATAATTTTTTGTTTTTAGTTTTATTTCTTTTCTATTTAACCTTTTGATTTTTTATTTTTTTCAAGAATGATAGTTTTTTCTCCATAATTTCAATTTAAGATGACAAATTTTAAAGAGGAAAAAATAATTAAAGAACTTTTTCCAATAATTTTTTTTTAGTTATATTACCCTTTTTTTATGGCAAATTTTAAAGAGGAAAAAATAATTTAAAAATCTTTTTCCAATTACATAATATTTTTTTAAGTTTTATTACTTTTTAATTTGACTTAAATTTTTGTTGTTGTCTTTTTCTGTTCTTTTTTTTTTTTCAATTCCAATTACATTAATCATTTTTTTTTCTTGTTTACGCATAGATTTGATAATTAATAACTATTATAACAATTAGTTATTAGTGTTTAGAAGCTTGTGAGCATTTCTTTCCTAATTTTATTAAGAAAGTTTTATTGATGTATATTTACTAAGTTTTTATAAGTTATGCCTCCAAGTATATCAAGAATTCAAGAAACTAATCTTATAGCAAGAAATCGAATTCATGAATTCAAGAAGTTTTTTTTTTTTTTTTTTTTTTTTTTTTTTTTTTTTTTTTTTTTTAAATCCTTTTATTTGTCTGTGATTAAAGTTTGTTGTTTTGGCCGGTCAAATGATTTGAAACTCCTACATTTGTTAGGAGATTAGCCTTCAATTTCTCATCAGTTTCAATTGGTTTCTTAAATTTGTTTTATCTTCTTTCCTCGAACCAAACATAGAAGATTGGTCTTAGTTATGATGTAAAAAGTTAATGTGTGGATTTTGTGTGTGGATTTTGTTAAAGTTGCAACTTTATTCTTGGTTTTATTCAAAGTGACTGTGTCAATTTCATCAAATAAATCACAAATCATAGGCAAAAGTATAATATTATAGAAAACATTTGAAAATGGCTAACAACGTATTTTATTTATTTTAATAATTCATTTATTTTAATGTTTTTATTTTATTTTTTATTTTCACTATACTAAATATTTTAGGAATTAAGTATTTTGATTAGAAACCAAGTGTTTTGATATCCATGTATAGTTACTAGTGATTTAATTTATATAACTGTGCTAGTCACAATTTAGTTGTTAAATTATTAGTAAAATAATTGTTATTACGAATTATTCAAAATAATTAATTAACTTGTCTTTATAATTTAATTTAAAAATTAATTTAACGCTAAATCATAGTTTATATATCATCCCAACTCCATTTTTCTCTACAAAAGAAAGAAATATTATTTAGAATAGGACCCCATTTGAGAGATAACATTACTGCCACAAACACAATTGCATTCAACTCTATATCATTCATGTACAATTCCCATGAACTTTGTAGGAGACAATTGGTTGTGCAAAACAAGTTTCTTGGATATCAAAGCTCATTAAGTTGAAACTAAGTCTCTCCATATTAATCTGAACCAAACACTGCCAAATAAATGCAGTTATAAATTTTCATTACAACGAATGAGGTAGGGCGCTCACCAAAAAGAAACATTTTAGCACAACATTTTCACTTTCATTTCTATTTTTTTAGGAAGGATTTAATTGATCATCTCACATCATGTTAGCATTTCATACTCCAATTAGCTATATTTAATCTAAGTGACATGTACTAGCTACTACGTAGCACTTGTTTGATTTGATTTTCGTCATTTTAATTGTTTTATTCTATTTTATTAACGCATCTATATTATTATGGTTCATGTACATATTTTGTTTCTTATTTTATTTTATTTTCCCTATTAATCGTTTCTCTCTAATTCTCTCTACTTATGTAGTATTATTTGACCTTTGGTAAATTTCCTTTATTTATTTCTAATTTTCCATTTCAATTTTATATTTTTACTCCATTTTATTTTGATTCTTTAATATTTTTCCTATTTTTATAGTTTTTTTCTTTTACTATTTTGACTTTATTATTTCAATATAATGTTCGTTTTGATTAATTAATGGATAGATTAAATAATATTTCTTGTAGGGAAGGTTCAACATCAGACCTCTTCCTCAGCAACTGATTTGAGTGAAACAAGAACATCAACTGCAAGCGCGAGGGTGTTGCAACTTTTAGTGTATACACTTCGTGCCTTCAACCTGTAGACGAAATGAATGCTTATTTGTGCAGATAATGATAATGTGGCTTTAAACCATTATTCTATGATCTCTGAGAAGTTGATTATAAGTATACTATGTTCATGGGAAAACCTTTTTTAGCAACGAATTTATCCGCAGCTACTTCAATAATTGATGGGAAATCAATGCTCGACTTTTATCTTTGAAGTTTTCTGTTGATAAGAAGCGAGCAACGTGGATAGTAGTGTGAGAAACATGGTGAGCAGTGAGAGCAGCGAGTAGTGAATAGTGAGCAGTGTGAGAGCAGGGAGCTTTTATGCAACAGATGTATCGAGCAATGAGAAATGAGAAGCCTGTAGCCTAAGCAAGGAGCAGCGATAACCTGAACATTGGGGTACAGTGCGAAGTAATCTTGACATTTTATAGACCTACATATTTCTCAGAACAGTTTGGACGAAAAATGCATTCAAACATGACAATGAGACAAGAAATTTCAGAACATGTGGAGACAAATGATTTAGGACAAGTGAAAATTGCCTCATCTGCCAAAGTTGGGAAGTGGGTTTGCGTCAATTCCAAACAATATCAGGGCATTTTAAAACGAAGACTAGCTCGTCTAAAATGGGAACAAATAAGGAAAAAACGGTCTCAAAAGGAAAGTACTCGAGTCCCTTTGCAATAAGCACTCAAACAAGTCCCCTATACAAGCACATGGTGACAAGAAGTACAGGGGAAAAGTCATTGATGATTCTGCCTTATATAGTCCCACATCCACACCTCTCACCTGGCCATATGATCTTTATGTGAAAGGATTGTTAAATGCAAAACAAAGGCTCGAGGTTCAGGAAGCTAAAGAGTAGGAAAGAGATCATATAATTCATATAATAACAGATGAGAACAAGGCTTTAGCAGAAAGAAATAAAGTTTTGAAAGAACAAGTGGCATTGCTACAAGAAGCTCTCCTGATAGGGAAGACATAATGGAAACACATGAAGGTGGATATGAAAAACATAAATAAATATGTAGTAGAAAGTATAGAGGCGGTGAATGCAAAACCATCCTAGGATAATGGGAAAATGATTGCCCACATAGACAACCATGAAGAGAAAACAAGAGAAGAAAGGAAAGGAGATTCCAACAAAGTTTCCAAAACTTGGGCTCAAGTTATTACAATTATGCAAATAAGGAAGGAGAAACAAACATTCAGGTTGACAACATGCAAGATAAAGAAGGCAAGGAAAGACAAAATAGAGCAACAAACATAATTATTAAAGGGGTGAAAGACTATGGGAAAAATGAATGTACTCTTGACCTTGCAAAAGAATTCTTGAATGACAAGTTGCTATGGCAAGGAAAAATATGCCAAGCATGGAGGGTGGGTAAGTTAACGGTGACAGAGCCAGGCCCATAAAATTAATCATGCCTATCTTGCGTGATAAATATATCATTCTAAGCAAGACACATCTCTTGAGGGGTTCTCGCTTTTTCCTAGAAGAAGATTTAACCATAAGACAATAGGAGGAAAGGAGGGAGGAAATGTTAAAGGTTAGGACAACAAGAGATGAAGGCAAGAGAGCATGGATTTATAAAGGAAAATTTGTAATAAAGCGATTTGGACCTCCTTCCAAAACATATCAGCAAGATGGTAGTAAAGAAGAGGAAACAAACTCTTCAACTAGAAATCAGGAAGCAAGGTCAGTATGGGAAAGAATGGACACAGACTCAAATGTGAGTCTTGCATGTAAAAATAAATAGAAATCAAATCATACTAAGGTTTCCTTAAGATTAGTTTGTTTGAACTGCAAAGGTTACCCATGTAGACGAGGACCTGGATTAGGGCCTATTGCGGAAGAGAGAGACATAATTTGCCTCATAGAAACAGATGAGCATGAAAGGTACAAGACACCTATTTCAAGGATACTGGAAGATGGCAGTGTGGAACAAGGCAACATGGAATGGAAAATGGCACAGGTGTATCATGGTTTTAGTGAGGGAGAAATAAGGTCATCTCATTTAGTTAGAAAAATAAGACTCAAATAAGCAATTCATTTGGTTTAAAATATCAGAAAATGAAAATCACATCAGAATTGTAGCATGCTATTTTGCACCGCAAGTTTCAAAAATATACAAAGGTAGAGGGCTTGACCACAAAGATCCATTTGCAGCCTTAAAAGTGGATATTGCAACATATTCTTAGCTTGGTGAAGTCCTTATAGTGGGTTATTTCAATGCTAGGATTGCAAGTGAGCAAGCTAGCATTCTTTGCTGTAAAGAAGATTACGACCCTATTTGGATTATAGAAGAGAGTAATCATCAGTGGTAAATAATTTCAAAGGATAAGGGATGTAATCCATTTGGTGAACAATTGCTTACTCTATGTGGGGCCTTTGATTTAGCCTGTAAAGTCGCAATTTCACTTGTAATACGTACAGTGGAGCAAGTGTAGTAGATTATGTAATTTTATCGCATGGTTTGTGTGAGAAAATGGAGGAATTTTTGATTGGAGATCAATTGTGGGACTTAAAATCAGATCACAAGCCAATTTATCTAAGTTTCTCTTGGATTGGAAAGAAACAATTAGAGTAAAAAATTAAGCATGTCCAACAAAATCTCCCACAAGGAAGAATTCTTTTGACTCCAGAAAATTGTAATACCTTCAAAATGACGCTAGAGAGGCTCTTCGAGAAGGATAAAATCACAATTCACAACCTTCATAGTCATGAATTAAAACATTTAATTCAATGCGCACTTGCAGAGTGCAAAAGAGAAAAAATTAAGAAGTTTGAAACAAATTGCTTTTCGGTTAATGCTTAGTTTAAAGAGGAATGAAAAAAGGCAAGGAGAATGTGGGAAGTGTCAAACAAGGATAACATAAAGCTCAAAACTTACAAGAATTTATTAAGCAAGAAAAATTCTGATTTCATGGTTTCAAGGAGGGAAGAACTAATCTTCCTTGGAAAAAATAATCCCAAATTATTTTGGAAGGAGGTCCAACAGAGAAAGATGCAAACTGGAAATAGTATTACAACTTCTAAATGGTTTTACTATGCAAGAAAACTCTATGAGAAGGATCCCAAGGTTGACCGTCCCCCCTTGGTCAACACTAATACTAAAATCTTCACGGTGCAAGAGGTAGAGATGGGTATCAAGAAGTTCAGTGTTGGAAAAGCAAAAGACTTAGCTAAACTCCAAGTAGAATATCTAAAGTGGGGCTCAAAGATCCTTGGACCTCACATTACAAAATTTTTCAATAACATCATACAATAGGGGCTCCCCACAGATTGGACAACTAGCTTGGCAATACCTCTTTTCAAGAGTGGTGACATCAATAATCCCTCCAATTATAGGACCATCGTGATAAAACCTTTGTTTGCAAAACTATTTGGAAGCATGCTAGAAAATAAAATTAGCAAGTGGGAAGAAGAAAGAGATAAGCGTGATAAAGGGAAAGTAGGTTTTATATCTAAACATTCCCCAATTGATCATTATATAACTTTAAGGCACATCATTGAAAAAGTTTGGGAGAAAAAGGAAGAAGTCTTTTGTTGCTTTGTTGATTTCAGAAAAGTGTTTGACATGGTTCTTAGGGATCAGCTTTGGCACAGAATGGAGGAACTTGGGGTTCCTAAACATTTGAGAGTAGTTGTGCATAGGTTGTTTGAAGAAGTGAAAATAAAAAATAGAACTTCAACGGGCATTTCTAAAAGTTTTAGAAGCAATATCAAGGTCAAGCAAGGTTGTCCACTGTCTCTTGCCCTTTTTGGTTTGTATATTAGAAAGCTTGAGGAGTGGTTAAATTTGTAAGGGGGTGATGCTATCTATTTGGGCAAGTTTGTTATAAGGGTTCTTTTGTATGTGGATGACCTTATTCTGATTGTTAAATCGACTCTTGGTTTGCAAGAGAACTTACTATCTCTTGAGCATTTTTGTAGAAGTGTGGGGATGCAAGTCAATATCAACAAAATTAAAGTAGTGGTTTTCTCTAAAAAATAAAACATAACCAACATAAGTTCTACTTTGAAGGCAACCTTCTCAAAGAAGTTGTAGATTACAAATGCCTCATAATTGACTTCAACAAAAATATTAAGCTAGGATGGTTGTAGAAAGAAAAGAACTTTGGGGGGGGGACGGGGTGGAAATCATTTTATGCTTTTCAAAATAGGTGTAGAGAGGCAAAGTTATGGGATTGGAAAAACACTCAAACTCTTTTCAGGCTTCTAGTGATTCCGGTGATTCTTTATGGTTGTGAACTATGGGCCAACAATTCATCCAACCTGTAGTGGAGACAAACTGAAAAAATTCAGAAGCATTTGATTACAAATAAATTCAAGATAAAAAGTTCAGTTCCTTATGCTATCTTGTTAAGTGAAACATGGGCTGCTCCTATTGAAGTAATTGCTATGGTGCGAGTCATAAGGCATATAAAAAAAATTGAGCAAATGGAAGAGGGTGGATGGCCTAAGGTTTTCTTTAATGATAGATTGTGCAATATAAAAAAAAACTTGGATGTAGCAAAATAACAAATGGTTTAGTAAATAGGGTATTTTCTTGAACACGTGTAGGCCCATAAACAATAAAGAGATAAAAGATTTTGTTATGGATAAGTTCCACAAGAGTACTTGGGATAAGGAGCTAGGAAGAAAGAAAAAGTACTCTATTGAAGTGTTTAATCCCATTCATAGTCATCAACCAAAAGCATACATAGAGGCCAATATCTCTTGGAGAGCCAAAATTCTTATTGTTTAGTTAAGGACTAATTCTCATCAACTCTGTTGTGAAATAGGGCATTGGAAAAGGCCAAAAGAAGCGTGGGAGTAAAAAGTATGTATTTTTTGTTCTTTCGGAAAAATGGAAACAAAAAATCATTTCATTTTAGAATGTTAGGCCTTCAAAGACAATAGGGAAAGTTATACAGATATGTTGGTAGCTAGCTCTTGGGATAATCTATTTAATGAGGGGTTTGTTGAGAAGTTGGGAACATTTATTGTGAAGCTTCATAGAAAAAGGGCTGAATACATAGCACACATGAAGAAGCAATCTGTCCCATAAGTTATCTTTAGCCTCGTGGACATTAAAATAATTTCTTCTTCTTCTTCTATATATTACTTTTTGACTTTTGGTTAATTTATGTTACTGATTTCTCATTTCTATTTTTATTCCTAGTTTTTTTATTTGGATTCAGTTGGATTCTTTAATATCTTCCTATTTTTAGGAATTTTCCTTTTTTCCTATTTTTCTTTCTAAAATTTATTTGGTTAAATAATAGATAAATGAATAAATAAATTAATAAAATATTGTGACTGTTGGGGTTAGTTGTTGCTTCTTTATGATTAAATAATAGATTAATAAAAAATAAATTAGTAAAATGTTTTGATGTTGGGATCAGTCATTGCATCTCTACTATATATTAGTTCTATAGTTCAGGTATCCATCTATGTCTTGATGATGAACCACAATAAGTGGTTCAAAACACGTTAAATTGAAAATCTATATGTGATTTCGTCCAAAAAATATTTGATATAAGCTCAAAAATTATTATGAAGGGGATGTGAAACTCAAAGAAGTCAGGTTGCAAGCTCTTAGGGGCCAATTTGAAAGTTTGAAGATGGAAGAATATGAGGACATTGCTTGGTATTTTCTTTTAGTAGACAACATTTTTAACTCCATTACAGGTCTCGATGAAGAAGTCAAGGACAACTATGTTGTTCAAAATATTTTCAGATCACTTCCATCCAGATTCAATCCCAAAGCATCAACCCTAGAGAAAATTTCAAAAGTAGACAAGATTTTCGTAGATAAATTTCTTGGAACTCTCTCTACATATGAACTAAGAATCAAGGAAGACAAATCAGGTGTTAAGGAATAAGCTTTCAAGGTAGTAAAAGAAGAGAAAAAAAAAACAAGAAGACTCTAACTCATATGAAGAAGAAGCCAAATTTGTTTGAAATTTGAAGAAAGGAACTAACAAATTTAAAGGTAAGCTTCCCTTCAAGTGTTTTGAATGCAGAAGGATAGGTCACTATGCATCTAAATTTCCTTATGCCAAGATGAATGATGGTGATGATGAGTCAAGATTCAAATCTAGGCATCAAAAGAAGAATCAAATTAGTAAGAAGAACTTCTATTCAAAATAACAAAGTGATAGTGAAAGAAATGAAAGTGTGACCTATGAAGAAAGGGGTGAAATATTTTTCATTGTTGAGGTTGAAGAACCTGGTGCAAAAGTTGATTATGAAGGAGAACTTAAAAGTGCATTAAAGGAAATAAGGATTCTTAGAAAGAAGGAAATTCAGATGATGTAGTAGCTTCAATATAAAAACCTAAATCAAGACACCATTCTTCCTCTTAAAGTCAAATTATAAGAAGAAAAAAGGGTGAAGTAATTTCTATATGAGTAACTAAACGCGAAGGAACAAATATGTGAAAGATTAGAAGAGGAAGTTATTCTCTTGAGAGAAGATTTTGGAGCAACTCAAATCAAATTTTCATAAAGGTATTGAATTACTTAAATCACATTCTAAGCATTCATTGGTCTCCTCTTATTAATATATCTCTTGGTCATCAATAAAATTGTGAGGCACCTAAGAACAATGCCCCCCAAGCTCATCATATGAAGATCACTCCAAGAGGATTGATTAGAAATTCATAACAATTAGTAGAAAATCTCTTGAATATTGAAAGCAAGTGGTGCACCATACCAAGCATGTTCATTTCAATGACACTCAATTTAATTCCAAGAAGGGGCATAATACAAGGAACCATAATGAAGAGAAATGATCCACAAGCATAAATAATGCAGGTATTGAAAATCAAAAAATGAATATGGATCCTCGCAATGAATCTACAAGCAACAATCAAGTAGGTATTGAAAATAAAAAAATCAATATGGATTCTCACAAAGAATCCACAGGAAACAATCAAACTGGTATTGAACAACAAGGGAAAATGGTTGCTCCAAAATTCAGAAGGTCAAGATCTCCTTCTATATCTAGGTATCAAAATAAGTTTTTTGGTTATTGTTTCTCATGCACAATGTTTGGCCACAAATCACAGGATTGTTGGACCTATGATAAGGTCAGATATAGAGGATATGATTAGGTGCATGGATGGAGACATATGTACCAAATCAAGAGAATGACTCAACCATTTCCACAAGTATTGAATCCTAATGATGAAGTCCACATATGTCACAACAAAGGTCATATAGCACGAGATTGTAGACTCAATTCAAGATGGTAAAACAAAGAGGACTTTACCAACAATGTAAGAGGAGGGAGAATAGGTCAAGGATGCCTTGGATTAGGTCTGACTCCTCAAATCTAATTACTTGGTGAAACTTCTTCAAGACCATCATTTTTTGAATCAAAACTCGAAGAAGAAACTCCATGTATGAGGGTAATATGTAGACTATGACATTTATTAGTATGACTTGATGATGATATCTTAGATGTAAATAAAGAAACAAGAATTAGAGAATGTAGAGATGATAGGTACTTATTGATGAAGGACCATGGTCTCATGGGGAAGTTGAAATTAAAACATAGGAAGCATGGTTTCAAGGGGATAATTTATCAGAATGGAAACATATTAGTAGGAAGGAAACATGGTTTAGTTAGTTCCACATGATCATATAGGAACAAGTTATGCGCCAGATCTTTTGCAGTAGCATGTTCACCCATCAACATGGAAATTTCAATAAACATATGTGACCATTTTCCATTGATTTCAAATGGGGAAAGACTACAGACACTGTTATAGATAATTGTAGTGACCAAGGAATACATTTAGGTAGGGAGATATTCTAGGCATCGGTAATGACCAAGGAAGGCATTTGCGCAGGGGGAGTTTTTAATTTTTTGACCTCAATGACCATCATTGTCTAATGGTGTTTCCATCAATGGAAAAGGAGGATATTGTTTCACATAGTTTTGTGATTGATGATAACAAATTTTGATTTATGTCCAAGATAGAAACAACATCATTCACGATCCATAAGGAAGTGGGACTACACTCTATGAAGCAATGTGACAACCAGGTCTTCTACCGGATCTCATTAAGTGAAGATAAAGAAGCTTGAATTCAATTGAGTTTTCAATGAATTTATTTTCTCCTAATGAATCTATAAATAGTAAGGTCACATAGGTCTCATTGATACCTTTCCAACAATATATCCTGCTATGAAAAACTCCTCCTGGTTGAGAAGTTATCGCTGTTTGAAAATTCAGTATTAATTGAGAGTTCAATACTATAGGGAAAAAATCCACAAATTTAATGTGTTAAAGAGTGTGCATCTCCTAGGAGCATCCACTATTAATTGGTTAGAATAATTGGTGAATTTACATTGAAATTTCATGATGTTTAACCAATTAAAGAGTGCAACTTTCCAAATTGGATGACTCCATGAAACAATTGAAAGATTGAACAATGGATGGGAACAAGAATTGCATGACCTTTAACATGCCTTCCTCCAATGTAATTATAACATATGGACTAGTCACACATTGGAACATGGCATAATGTTTTCATCCAAGTCAAATTTACACAACATCTGATGACATCGTCACTATTGATGTGGTGCCACCGGAGGTTGCTATGTGGCAGACAGTTTTTGACCAAATCTGATTGGTGAGAATTCAAAATATGGGTGACACATGGAATCCCTCCCAGGTTTCCACTTGGAGAAATTATGTCATGTTGACATCATCTTGTGGATGAATAGGGACCCTAAGGAACCAGTTATATGGAATGGTCACATGGACCTTGGCACACAATTTAAAGCCATGGTCTTATGAATAGTCGCATAGTAAACAAGTAGTGGACATCGACCCATGACCGACTAGTTTAGACTTTAGACCACATGGTGCATATATATATACAACCAAGCGCAATAATTTTTTTTCACTCATCTCTCATCTTACGAGATTTGTGGTCATTGTAGTTTTTTAAAAATTGTTTGGTCTTGGTTTCAAATTCGGTGAGCAAAGTTTTTTGTGTTATAGTTTCTTAGAGGAATTCCATTGAGGACAAAGGAATATACACATAGTTGTTTCATGGAGGTAGCTAACACATATAACACAGTAGAAAAGGAAATGGAGGTACACAGATATAATGGTGGACAAGACACAAATATAGCCCACGTGGAGAGCATGGTCGACAACACAAAAAAAGCATCCCAATGCATAGAACAATGGACAAGGAAACAAAGTTACACAAATAACACCTTGGACAAAGCACGAAGATAGCCCATGTGGAGAGCATGGTGGATAGGGAAAGAAAGGTAGCCCACATGAATAATGCGATGGACATGGGCATAAAAGTTTTTCATAGAGGTAGCCCATAGTAGATAGGGATGTTGGAAATTATTTTACAGAGCATTGAAATACACAAAATATTGCAAAAGCACAAATACATAAATGCATAAAACAAGAGAGACACAGATATACGTGGTTCACCCAATTTGGGCTATGTCCACAAAGAAATAGCTAGTCCTTCCTTTCATATTATCTAGGAAAATAAAGCGATACAACCTACAACAGATTCGTTGTAATTTCCTCTTCATTCTCACACAATATCCTTTCTTTTTCTCACTCAGAATAATAATACACAACTGCAATACCATTCCATCATATGGACTGAGGGTTTCCTTATAGTGAAAAAAACCCTAAATTAACATAACTTCTACCATTAGGTCATCCGCCTAATGAACAACTCAGATTGACTATGAAATTACAATATTTTACAAGGTAAATTTTCATCTATTTTTAGCTTCGGGGGTGCTGCCCTGGAACCCCTGCTACGGGGCACCTCATAAAATTCATCATCGGCCCCTCTTGGACCCTCTTGATGGTAATTAAATGGGCGGCATTTCCACCCCATTAGGAATAGGGATCTAGAACACATGAAACAAAAAACCTCTTAACGATCAGGAAGATAATCGAGATCCACACCCAACAAGGGGCACATACAAAGATTTGCACAGAGGTAGCCCATGGTGGGCTAGGTGGATATACACATAGTCTTCACATAATATCAATTCATGTGGAGGACAATGTATCTATATATAAGTATAGGCCATGATGGACATACACATCAACTAAATTGAAACATATGTGGCCATGCACCACCCCCAACATTGAACCATAGCATGACTACATTATAATATAAGGAGATGGTTAGGTAAAGGCCACCAAGTAGCTCATTTGGAGTGGAGTTTGTGTGTTGACCCCCAAGATCAAGGTTCAATACCCAACAACTGTTAGGTCAATTTTTTTTAAAACATTATATATGTCATTTTGTTGAACAATTAGTAGGACGATGATGACAATTCTATTGCACTAGCATCTGAATTTGGGAAATTTGTAGAAGGGTTCTCAAAATAGGGATTTTTGTATAACCTTTAATTTATTATATAGTTCCATGTGGTTTTTATGAGTTTCTGGAGCCATTATTTTTCCAAATTGGATTTCGAAAGAAGTTGGGTGATCAATGCCTAGAGATGATGTAACCAAAAAGTGTGTGATGCCTATTTGACACATATTTTATGGCCATAATCTCTTTTTTCATGTTTTGAAGATCTATGAGAAAGTTGTAGTGGTTCTAGAGACATGGTGAAAATAGGTTCCAAGAAGGGGTTAGAGAGACTAGATTGTTGAGCTAATTGAACTAGAGTGTGTGCAACATTATGACAACCAACAATGCTGATTGATATGTATTTTTGATAGTGATTCTAGTATATTGGTTGCAAGTTGTGGCAGTGTAGTGATCACAAGTTGTGGGAGTGCAATCATTGAAGTTTATTTCAATGAAAAAGATTAGAGGTTTTGATTGCAAGTTGTGACATTTTTTGTGATAGCAGGTTCATTGAAGATGAAGGAGGATATAGTTTGAAAATGATATAAAATAGAGTTCCACAAGGAGTTGATGAAGGAGGTTGGAGCCTCAATTAGGTTACAGCCTAGAGCAGGTTGGAGCCCGCTCATCACTGATGTTGGAGCCTCAATTAGGTTGGATCCTAGAGAAGGTTGGAACCTACTGATTAATATGGTTGAAGCCTCAATTCAGTTGGAGCCCACTCATCATCAAGATTGGTGCCTTAATCAGATTGTAGCCTACTGTGAATAGTTGCTTGCATATTTTCAAGGTTCGTTCCTCAATTGGGTTGTAGCCTAATGTGAGCAGTTGCTTGAATATTTTCGAGGTTGGTGCCTCAATCAAGTTGTAGCCTACTACAAATGGCAGCATGCATATCTTAGTGGTAGTTGCCTCCATCATGGGTTTCCACATAGAAATAGTCTCTTTGTTATGTGATGGCTTCTTGATTTGTTATTGATTTTATGGTAGATTTATGATGCATTGCTCTTTATAATGATACGATTATTATGGTTATGATTCATTATTACATCATTGATTGATTATGAAAAGTCATGAAATGGTAAAATTTCTCTCACATTGATTCAACCCCCCTCTTAGTGTGACCCTTTAACTAGCAAGTTGGTCCCGTGAAAAAAGTACAAATCAACCCTACCATAAAGTACAATTTAGCCTAACTAGTTTTACAAGTCATCCCCATAAGTGAATAAATTCATAGTTGATTACATTTGAATGCCATCCAAACTAGAAGAGATAAGAGGTGCACAATAAAAGTTAAGGAATATTATTTGAGCCTTAATGGTGAATACAAAATGTGATTTGTGGAGTGATCGAGTCATACCGACATTTTCGTTATAAATTATCTTCTACGATTTTTCAAATGGTGAAGCTTGGAGTAGATATAGGGAATAAATTTGTGTATTTGGTAGAAATTTCATACTTTGGTTCTACCACATTGCCCCTATTTCATAGCTTTGTAATGTAGTTGTGTACCTTCCTTTTTCATATAATATGTGTATGAATTTATTATGTTATAATCACCATATAGATTATGTGATTGGTTTGCTTCATGGTTTCATTGCGTATGTGTGATTGAGTCGCTTTGTAATCAAACTATGTGATTCTCCTTATCTTTTGTAACAGAGCATGTGTTGATTCATTACACAATGTGGTTTGGATTTTGTACCAATCATTCTAATCAACTTGCATATCAGTTTTATGCCTTATGGTTTACAATTAAATTGTAATATTCCTTTGTTTTCTAACTATAATTGATGATAACCCATTGAGTTTAATTATATTTATTAATAAACTTCTAAATTGAATTGATGCTTTGTTTCATTATCCTTTATAATTGGTTTATCTTTGAAGAGGCAAGATAAAACCTGAAAGGAAGGCATAATACTTTGCAAATATTTAGGGTTTTGTGAACACTCTGGGAAATTATTATGAAATATCATAATCCTGTCACAAGGGAATTTGTGTTAAAATACCCTAGTGATCTCAACATCTCTCAAGTTTTCCTTATTTTTTCATTTGTGTTGATGATGGGATTTGTTTTTGAAGCGAACTTGGATTGATACCCCAAATAGAAAACATTCCTTAGATTCCACCCTTGAATTCCTTTCTCCTTGTTTGCAACCATAGTGAAACAGATTCTACTGAAGATAAGGTTTGACACGTGTTGGAAATCTGCATCCCTCACAATATTTCCCTTAAACATGTTATCCATAGAATGAGTTCCTTGTGGGCTTGAGTATGAATCATTTGGTTTTATTATGATATTTCCCTTTTGCAACGATAGATTAGAAGACCCATAAATGACCTAACCTTTACACATATGGTGCAATATCTCTAAATTATAGTCTTAGATTAATGATTTAATGTCTCAAATTTAAAAATTTAAATTGACGAATAACAAGAGATCATAGTAAATTTCTTACTCTAAAAGAGGAAAAAGGAGGTAGTGTTACCTTTGGAGATGATGCATCAGTAAGGATAATTGGAAAGTGCACAATTAGTCTTTGATCATGGAAAGACTAAAAATTAGAATGCCCTATATGTTGAGGGTCTAAAACACAATATTCTAATAGTAATTAAATTCTAGTATCAAGCTTATGATCTCATATTTCATTCTACACAATGTGAAATAAGGAAAACAGGTTTAGGAAGATTGATAGCAAAAGAAACCAAGGCCTCAAGTAATGTATATGTCCTTGATGAAGTTTAAGAAGAAAATTGTTGTGATATCCCTATTAAACCATTAGTAAAGGAAAGACTAAGCTCAGGGGAAGAGGTTTCAGATAAAAGGAGAAGTTGCAAACAAGGGGATTATCCCTTTTCCATTAATGTCAAATAGGGAGAAATTACACACGGGGATTTTTCAACAACATTGCTCAAATGTTTGAGGTTTCAATCAATGAAAAATGGAGAGATTATTGCATATTGTGTTGACATTTATGTCAAATTTAGGGGGAGACCAAGATGGATGCAAAACTAATGGTTAGGAAGTACTACAATATTGTTGCGGAATTGACTAAAGGTTGCCATAAATGAAAAATTGGGAGATCATTTGAAATATTGTTGTCATTTATGTCAGATCAAGGGGAAACTAAAAATATCCAAGATAAATACTTCAATATGAATATTATTGGAAATATTGTTTGGATACCCAGTTTTTTCTTAGTGCGTAGTTTGGATACTCTATCTTTGAAGGCATTTTTACTTTAAATAACTAGCTCAAATGGGAGAATAAGATATGTGGTTGAATAGATTATTCTAAGGTATTTATAATGTATATGGAACTTCATATAAATCCATGGGAATGAGGATATATTAAAGTTTTTGTCAGGTTGGCCCAGCCAAAAATTACAAATCTACTCAACCAAAAAGTACAAATCAACTCAAGCGGAAAATACAAGTAAGTCTATCTAGTTTTACAAGTCATCCCCATAAGTGAACAAATTTATAAATGAGTTCATTTGGAGACAATCCAAGCAAGAAGAGATATGAGTAGCACAATAGAATCTATGGAGTACTCTTTGGGTCTTAAAGGTGGAGAAAAATGTGATTTGTGGAGTGAACGAGTCATCTTGGAATTTTCACTATAACTTTTATACTCATATTATTCAAATGGTGAATATTGGAAGATATATAAGGTAGATATTTGTGTCCTTTGGTAAAAATTTCATACTTTGGTTCATTGTAATTTCAAGGATATGATTTGAGGAAGTTAGGGTTCTTTAATTCTCGTGAAATTTGTGTCAAACAGGTCATCTTGGATTTTTTTTTTTTTTTAATAACCGTTCTTATGTGATGTTTTAAATTGTGAATATTGGAGGATATAGAGGGGAGATATTCATGTACATATGATAGAAATTGTAGAATTTGATTTTTTGTAATTCTGTGTTAAAAAAATGTAGCAAGAAAGGCTCAATTTGACTTTATCCTTAGTCAAATTGAGTAAATTGAAATTCTACATCACCAAGACAACTTGGAGGTAGTTAACTAGTGTGACATGGCTCTTATCACTCAATTAGATAAGTAAATTTTGTTTAGGGGCTTGGAGTTCAATTATGCATGTGACGTTGATTGCTAAAATTTAGCAATCTAGTTAAGTTATTTTCAATTGTATTCAATTAATTGACATCTAACTATTGATAGAGTCAGTTGAAGGTTAGTTGTGCTGTGGGATAGAAGTCTAACTTAGAGATATGTCAGGTAACTAATCAATCATCCCAAAATAGCTTATGCATGCATGGAATTCGAATTTCTCAGTTGAGGTGGAGGATATAAGTCCAATGTAACATGCATTGTATACTAGTTGCGTACAATTGTTGCATGGACTCATGAGATCAATTACTTGGGAATTGTGCAAGGAAATAGGGACTTACCTATTATTTAAGAGCTCAAATTTTCTTAGATTTGTGCAAGGAAGTAGGAGGCTGGAGGAGTAGATAATTAGCTAAGTGTTGGGAATAATTTCTCATTTAGTAGAGAGAAAAAATATTCTTTTGCAAGTTGTGCTCAGAGCTGGAGTAACCAATTATAATAGTTTCTCTATTCAACTGATTAATGCAAATAGGCTTGAGGGGTTTTTCCCAATTGGGTTCCCCTAGAAATCATTGTGTACTTAGGGTTTTGATTGTTGCATGTCTATGCATGTTGTTATATATTATGATTTACATTCTACAAATCAACATAGTAGAATAATGTCTCGTTTTTTCAAGTGTGAAATATTGAGCAGTTGCAATTTATGTCAAATTTCTACATGGTATTAGATCCTTGAAATCACATTAAAACTAGTATTTTGAACTAGTCCCTTAGGAATTTCAAATTTGTAGCTTCAGTGCAACAATTGTTTTCTTTAGGATCGGGAAAATTTCTTTCAATGGTTTGAGATTGGAGTATGCCCTGAAGGGCAACTCGAATTTCATATCTTGGAATGATCAAATGGAACTAGTGCTTGATGATAGTGGTATGTTAAAAATATGTTCAAATTTATATTACAAAACCTCCACAATCAAATGCACAATATTTAATCTAGTGGAATAAGGATGTTTCAAAGGTCATAAGAATTTTTCTGGAAGGTGTGAGAGAGCATGTGGTCTCAAATCACCATGGGAAAGAGACACCATTTTATATGTGGAAAACAATGATTGTGATATTAAAAAATAACAATGACTATAGGAAATTAGCCATAAAAGATAAACTTTGAAATATTAGGATGCAAAAAAATGATAATATTCCACAATATCTCTCCAGATTTACACAAGTTCGAGATTAGCTTGGAGGGGTTGGGGTGAATGTTGCATAAGATGATATGGTAAGCCTAGCTCTTCTAGGCCTTCCAAAATCCTCACATAACTATGAGGACTCTATGAATGGAAGGGTAAAATTACAAAATTGGGAAAGGTTGTGGTTGAATTTGGTTAAGGAGAAATACCAGAGATGGAACATCATCCAGAGCTGAGGATGAAGAAAAATTTTCCTTGGTAGGGAGGGGGAGAAGGAAAAAGGAAAGAAGAACCAAAGGAAACCTGAAATTAACTAAAAAAATGGTAAGAACAAAGACTTAAGCAACATAAAATGTTTCCACTACCATTAATATGGGAACTAACCAACAAAATGTTCGCACAAGAAGTATAACAAGAAGACTTCAGTAAGAGTATGAGTGATGCAAGCTGCAACTTCTTGCAAATTCTAATCCACAAATTTAAAAACCCACACAACAAATACACTCAAAACTCAGATATAATTCATTTTATCAAAATATTTACAATATAATATTGACCTCATTATCATTGGTCATTTACTCATACACCACACCTCTCCTACACTCACACACAAATTTTTATAGAGCATCAAAATGGTTGCTTGGAATATGCATCAAAGGAACAAGTATGTTGTTTGTACATTCATTTGCAATACTCCACCAAAACAAAAATAATATCATATATTGAAAAATATATTACAGTAAGATAGTTTTTCCTTCAACGAATCAAGAGAGGATTCATAATAAAAAGAATTATCTTTCTCCTCCTCATACACTCATAATTCCAATCCTTCTCTAGTTCTCTACATAATTTCTAATTATAAAATCATTCTAAAAATAAAATAGATTCAAGATCCATAATAAGTGGATAAGACCCATTATTAGTAACTAATTTGGAAAAATTAAAACTAAGGCTACTTTTTTTTTCTCTAGCCTAATCAATAATATTCAATGATAATGTTTCTAGAGTCCAACTAATTATTATTGCAAAATTAAAATCATGACATGAGGAATCCAACTTCCTCAAAAAGATTAATAATATGTAATAAAATTTATAAAATTTTGTCAATGCTCCTGCATTAGACTCCTGAAAAGCAAAATATTCTTAGACTCCTATCTGGGAGATCTTTAACCCTTTGCTGTAACTTGTCTTTAGCTGAAATTTTTGATGATGACTTAAATTTCCTCCAACATCCAAAGATTCTCCATTAAATAAATGAAGTCTATTTTGGTATTCTCTTGGAAACTTAGCTTAATATTCAATGATAATGTTTCTAGAGTCCAACTAATTATTATTACAAAATTAAAATCATTACATAGGGAATCCAAATTCCTCAAAAAATTAATAATATGTAATAAATTTATAAAATTTTGTCGATGCTCCTGCATCAGACTCATGAAGAACAAATATTCCTGGACTCCTATCTAGGAGATCTTTAATCCTTTGTTGTAACTTGTCTTTAGCTGAATTTTTTGATGATGACTTAAATTTCCTCTGACATCCAAAGATTCTCCATTAAATAAATGAAGTCTATTATGGTATGCTCTTGGAAACTTAGCTCTCTCAATTCTTCTTGCCAATTCCTTCAGGAAATTCTTTGGAAGGACTCGAACATGTACAATTGAAACCATATTTCCTACGCATGAAACAAACATGCCAAAATTAATTTGAAATTTTTTCTTTATGGTTCCCAAGGTACTTTGTTTTTTGACCTCTTCCATTTTGTTGGGTGTGTGTTATATTCTTTCCACGACAACCCCACGTGAGGTGGAGTAGAAGCACCCCTTGTACATTGCGCTTGATGCAACAGGGGAGTCACAAGGGGGGATGTAGCCCCCCTACATGGGGTCTCGGGCAACACCTCGAGAATTTTTTTGACCCTATATTAGGTGGGTAGACCTACCTATGGTTTTGTGCATGGATTTCGCACATGGTTTTGGGCATGATGGTTTTTATTCCATGGTGTTTTGTAGATCCGGTGAAGGCAACTACGGTTATGTTCTAATCGAGGGTTAATGGAATGAGATTTATGGATTCTTTGACGTGTATATATATGCACTGTAACATTGAAAGGAATATAATGAAAAATCAATATGGTAGTCCCAGTTTTGGGATCCAAGGGAAAATATTTATGTATGTTTGTTTTATGTTTTATGCTCTCACCATTGTTTATTTTCTATTATTTTAGAATTCATATGTAGGAAATTTTTGTATGGGGTTAAAACCTAGATTTGGTATCAGAGTTATTTCGGCTTCAAGGGGATGCCTTTGCTGCTGAGGTTTTTGCTTGGGCCTGTGGTAAACCCTATTCAGTGGGATATTTGCGGGATTGATTCTTGTGGTGAAAGAAGATGACGAGCAGTGGAAAGATAGAGATAGAGAAATTTAATGGTCAAAGTTTTGAGTTGTGGAAAATGAAGATGGAGGATTTGATGGTGTGTTGTTGCTCCCAGAGACAACCTTGGATTGATTACAAGACCAATGCCTAGGCACATCTAGATTCTGCATGTCTCGTATGATTTTCAGGAAATTGGAGACATCACACGCACGCGCGCGCGCACACACACATCACACGCACGCGCGCGCACACAACAACAGAATATATATATATATTATATATATATATATATATATATATATATATTAAATATAATATATATATATATATATATAATATAATAATAATTAAACAACATGGGGGGTTCATTCATCAAAAGAGTAAGCCATGTATTTGTGGTATTTATTTACATATACAACTCACAGAAATATATGCATAAAATAGTGAAGGCCAAGTAGTTCAAGGACCTACAATTTAATAAGCTTTAACATAGCAATGAGAGAAGATAAGGAGAAGGAGTAACTCATCACATAGAGCTTGGAGCATCAATAATTATACACTTATCACATAGAGCTTGAAGAATCAAGGATTTCTACACTTATTTGAGTTATAGGCAAACATAATGGACAAAAGAGAGATTGGGCACGATGACTCATGGAGTGAAATTTTAAAGATATAATATCAATAATCCATACATGCACATGCATTAAAAAGTCAATACAAATGAATCTATAAGAAAGTATGAGACATTTCTAGCAGCTACGATTGCATGAATTCAAAGAGGAAACATGGACATAATGGAATTTAACAGAGGGATAACATATTGTAGTACTCGAAGGAAGAATCACCACCATTTACTTAATATTCTGAAAGATCCATATCATAAAGTCATACAGTCTGAAAATAACATGTAGTCCTTCTTTAGGATTGTGAACCCATCTGAAGTGTTGATTCCCACTATTTATTTGGAGAGGGGAGCATTGAACAGTAATTACAACAAAATATCTTTAGCCAAGCCTCAGCTATCAGATTGACTAGCTGTCTCAGCCTGGGATGGCTCTATGGCCCAAAATCACTAAAAAAATATTAATTGCTTCATTAAATGATCCACACATTACATGATTACAATTCATGTCAATCGATTGGATGAACACGCCAACAAAATATCTCCGTGCCCATCTTGGTGATTGCCTTTACTTCAAGTTGTTGTTTGACAGTGGTCTACTCACCTATGTCACTCAGCCGGTTCCCATCGCTTTTGCCTCTACTGCTCAGATCATTTGTTCTTCAAAACTGGGAGCAGTCACCTATCAGTTCAATGCCACAGTAGAGAAGAAGAGGTTGCCTGGGCGGTACTTTGTCTTCCCTTTGCATGGGGTGCCATGCTGGATCATCAAGTCATCTTGACCTTCCATGTCTTCACTTACTCTGTATGCGTCAACCCTGGTTTCATTGCAAAAGGGGCCTTTCTGGGTTGACCCATGCCAATTTTGAATGCTGCACCTCCTTTCTTAAATGCTTCAATTGCCGACCCACCATGCCTTTAAATATTTGCATCACTTTATCACAGAGTTATCGCATCGGGGTTTTCCATTAATGGGTTGAGTCTCCCCTTAACACTTGTAATCATCGATATGCGGGGTTAGGCCCACCAGGGATATTGCAATCAACCATTACCTAGTATTACCTATGTTTACTTTGTTTGATGACTATGCTGCTGGATATATGCCAAAAAATATCCTCACCATCCCACTGAGTGGAAGAAGAATAAACATTTTAATGTTCATTAATCTGGGTCGATACAATCTAGGCCATTGATCTGGGCTTGTTGATATCGTGATCACAATATGGGAGAGAGGGCCTTTTTACTACATTTCATAGTGCTTTCCGATTGTTTGGACATGAAACTTCAATAGAGCATGATACATAAATTATTGTGTTCAGGAGGGTTCCCGCACATCACAATCGTAAGCAAGAAGGGACTTCAGCGGAGGAGGGATTTGATTGCAATAGACAAGAGTGAGTGGTGATGTGCTAATAAGTATCACAAAAGGGAAAGGGTCGATTGGGATTATGGTTTGTGGGTCCCGACACTTAAAAAGGGTTTCAAAATGACTTCTTAGTGCTTTTTAGAACATTTTAAAGGGGAATGGGAAACACGGCTAGAGTTGGGTATACAAAGGGCTTCCGGCTAGAGTTTCTTTCTCAGAGGAAAAATGGGGTTTGTGAAAGAACTTGTTTTAGAGAATATGGAAATTCCTCTAGAATGATTCAAGTTGGACTTGTTCTTCCCCCTTTAATCTCCAATTTGGAAAGCACAACAACCTCCTCTCTGTTATTTTTACCTCTTTGTGCAACTAGGACTGTATTTTCAGAAGGTGACAACATTGGCTCCAACTGGGGATGGAGCATTGGATTTCTATGCGTCAAGAACCTACAGACTGTGAATTTCTTCTTTGGGCATGGAGACTTTTCTAAAAAAATGATAATTTTATGAAAGTATATTTTTCAACAAAAACTAGAAATTTCATATAATAATTACAATACACACCGGTATTTACAATGGGTGCAAGACAGGTACCTCTAATTATGGAAATAGAGTTTGAGGAACTTACCATTTATTGACATTTCCAATGATTCACCATCTAGATTTTCGAGCATGTACGTGTTATTTCCTTTCTCTTAAGAGATTTTAAAAGGACCAAACCATAGTGGATCGAACTTTCCATGTTTTCCTTTTTCTTCCCGCCGGACGTCCCATCGGAGAACTAAATATCTTGGTTGAAGAGGTCAATGCCTGGCCTTCTTGGCAAACAGGGATTTCATCTTTTGTTGGTAATCTTTCAATTTAGTCCCCACCTGTTCTTTGTTTTCATGAAGTTTGACCAGTTGGTTTATCCTCCGTTTCAAGGCACTTGGCTCTTCCTCAACTTTTTGTAGTAACTTCACCACTGGAATTGCTAATTGGATTGGGAAGACTGCAACCTTACCATATACTAGCTTGAAAGGCAATTTTCCAGTGGATCGTTTTGGAGTTACTCAGTTATCCCAGAGGGAAAACTTTAATTGGGAGTCCTAGTTCCTTTGATTCTCAGTGATCGTCTTCTTCAACACTCTCACCACAATTTTTTTTGAGGACTCAGCCAAGCCATTACCTTGAGGGTAGTAGGTAGTGGAGTGCCCAATGATGATATTGAATTTCTAACAAAAGTTGGTGAACTTTGCAAATTTAAAGACTTGAGAATTGTCAGTAATAATTTTGATAGGACAAACAAAGCGAGATAATATGTTCTCCTCCATAATCTTGATTACCACTAAGTATATGGCATTTATGGCTGGGATAACCTCTACCACTGGGTGAAATAGTTGGTGGCCATTAATATCCACTTGTGTTTGCCACTGGAAGGTGAGTTTATTTCTCCTATGAAGTATAGTCCCCACTGTCTAAAGGGTTCTTCCACATGCACTAGAATTAGGGGGAGAGGAGAAAGTTTTTTTCTCTCATCAAACACTTGGCACTTTTGACATGACCTAACCTAGGAATGGACATTTCTGAATAGTGTAGACCAGTAGAATCTTGCCTTGAGGATTTTGTGAGTTGTGGTCTTTTAATTGTAATGACAACCACAAACTACTCCATGAAATTCATCAATCACTTTATGAGTCTCTCCTTCCACCAAACATAACAACAAAACTCCTACCGGGTCCTTACAATAGAGTTGACCATTTGATATGATATACTTTTGAGCTTGCAGTATCAGAGTTCTGTATTTGGATTTATCTAGCCCTAGTGGGCACCATAGGCATAAGAGATAATGGATGATATTCTTATACCAGGGTGATCCCTCATATTTAGCATAGATCTTTTACTATGATGTTTTAATCTTGTTTTGCTGAACCTCTAGTCTTCCTTTCTTTGTTATCAGGTTTATCCCTAAAGCTTAGCAATTAGATTCTAATAAAACCTTGGCCAACCCTTGGCCTTTTATGAGCTTAGTGGGATTTATGTCTAACTCATATTCTTGTATCTTTGCTATCCACCTACCCCTTTTTCCTTCACTATCTCCTTGCAAAAGGATGTCCTTGATCACTGTCATTGGGACGAACACTATGATCTTTAGTTGTAGCACATACATTCGAAATGCCTTCAAAGCCTTGACTAGTGGATAGGATTGTTTCTCCAAGATGTTATATTTTAGCTCAGCATCCCTCAAGACTTGATTAAAGAAGGAGATGGTTTTTCATAACCATCTTTATTCTTTTGTAGTAGAACTACAACAATAGTATGCAGAGCAGAAAAAGAAAAGATATAGAAATACACAGAGTAGTTAGGGATGACTAGTACTAGGGATTTAGCCAAAGTTTTTTTAATTCTAGTAAAATAATCTTTTTTTTTTAAGGGGGGGGGCGGGGGTGTTGGGGGGTGGGCGGTAGCGCTCCACTTGAATTCATTTTCCTTTCTTAGCATATTTGTAATACCCTTCACTATTTCTGCATAGTTGGGTATGAACCTCCTCAAGAAATTGATTCTCCCCAAAAAGGCTTAGAACTCTTTCTTATTTCTGGGTAGAGGAATATGACTGATAGCTTTGACCCACCTAGGATCGATTTTCACTCCTTGTGCTACTATGTGTCCCAGTAGCTTCTCCTCACTCAAAACGAACTAAGATTTCTTAGGATTCAACGAAAGACCATACCTCTTACATTTCTCAAAGGTGAGCTTCAAGTGGAGGATGTGTTCTTCATCGGTCTTAGAGAAGACTGTGATATCATCCAGATATACCACTATGAACTTGTCTTTCTCACCTACAAAATATATATCCATATCTCTCTAAAACATAGCCCTTGCATTAATAATACCGAAAGACATGCAAGAATACATGAATGTTCCCCACGGGGTGGTGAAAGCGGTCTTTTGATCATCAGGGTGGACTGCCACTTGGTTGTAACCAGAGAACCCATCCATCATGGACATTATGACTGAGCAAGCCACCTTCTGCAATATGTAATCCATCTTAGGTAGTGTGTAGTTGTCTTTCAACACTGGCTTGTTAAGGTTCTGAAAATCTACACATAACCTTATTTCTCTGTTCTTTTTCTGGACTGGGAGTAAGTTGGCCACCCACTCTGAGTACTTTAAAGACACTATGATTTTAGCCTGTAGAAGTTTCCTCACTTCTTTTTCAATGGAGGGGAGTAAGATTGGATTAATCTACCTGAGATTTTTCTAGCATGGTTTTATTCAAATCTTTAAAGGAATCTTGTGTTGTATGATGTTAGTATCAAATGCATTTAAATCCTCATAAGACCAAGCAAAAACATCCTTGTAGATTTTGAAGAGGTTTAAATACCTTTGTTTATATTGCAAGGGGATTCCTTTTGATAGTCTAACCATATGGGGTTCATCCTCTGAGCCGATATAAATTCTTCTTCTTGTTCATCCATCTCTGGAGCCATTGGTTTTGAGGCTACATCATCCTTGTTAAATAATCTTTCCAGTAGGACTAACCAACGAGGAATGTTATTCCATTTCAATTGCAGAATTTTATGTGTAGCCACTGTGTCTTCCCACGAAGTGGGTTCTTTATCTGCCTCTTTTTCTTTTCCTTGATCAATGGTTGAATTAGCGAACTCCCCAACTACTTCTATAAGCCATTTTATCTACTAATCATCCTCAAAAACCTATAAGTGGTTGACATTATTAGGTATAGAGGGTCTATATCTGATCTCCACCTCATACCTGAGAAGCAGATTTTGAGGGGGTTTGAAATTGCTTGCTGCTATAGAAGGAGAATCAACCATTATGTTTCCTTCTTTGGGAAGGAATTGAATATTAAATTCTAGGAAGAATTTATTAATTAAATCCCATACTTCATTTCGATAAGTCCTCAATATGGGGTGTTTAGCCTAAAACTGATTTCTAATCGGCTTTACAATCAACTCAGAATCTCCATACATAGTTAAGCATTCAATATTCATATTCATTGATGTTTGTAGCCCAAGGATAAATGCTTCATACTCTACCACGTTTTTGGTTGCCTCAAACTCCAAATTGAATGAGAGGGGTATTAGGCTACCCTTAGGAGATACCAACAATACTCCTGCTCTATTTCCCTCTTCGGAATTTGCTCCATCAAAGTATAATTTCCACACTATATTTTCGTCTATGTTCTGGTGTTCTAACTAAATCATTAGGTGTGCTGGTGTTTCTTCTAAGATGGTCTTATCTTCTTCTAGGAACAAGTAGGAGAGGTTTCTTTCTCTTACATATACTGGGGAATTTTTAGAACCTTCAACCGAGGTCACAGTTTTTTGAAATCTTGACTCTCTATACAACCTCCTTTCTTTGCCTCCAAAAGTGGGAATAGTGGCATAAGTTAGATGTAATTTGATAGAGCGCCCCCCCACCCCCTTATAACCCCAAGGCCTAGATAGGAGCATGCTGAATCGAGGGGGAATATTTGCCACTACGATGTCCATCCCTATGCTCTTCATAGGGATGTGAGCCAGGTTTACCACAAGATCTTTTATCATTCCCAAGCATTTGACCCTCTTAGAGTCAAAGGTGTATAGGTCTTTTCATGGTCTAGTGATCTGCAAGCCAAGATGTTTCATCAATGATAAGGGCATGAGGTTATGTGAGGCTTTGGAGTCCAACACACAATTATGCAATAATAGGTCATGGATTACCAGGGTCACAAAAAGGGGTGTAGTGAAAGGATCCAGTTCTTCAACATGAGGCCCAAAAAAAACAATTTGTCTTTCTTCTTGAAGGTTTAAACAGTCATGGGTCGGTGCTGAGGTGGATGGAAGCATGAACTAAGAGATTTGAACTTTATAAGTGGTCTTCTTTAGAATTTCAAATAGAGGAACAAGGATCTTTACCTTTTCGAGCTCCTTCTGAAGATTGAATTCCAGTTGGCCTTTTTCTATACCTCCTGCCTCTGCTTCTTTTTCCTTATCATTGGTAGTTTCTATCATAACATGTGCATTCTCTTCTATGTGTACCTCAGAGCTATTTCATTCCCTATTTGAGGAGACTTTTACCTTGGACGAGTCAGGATTTAGCTTACCTTTTTCTTTATCTGGCACTAGGGGAATATCTTGGGAAGAAGTTACCTCTTGTTTTTCCGATTCCCTCGACCTCTTTCTTGAAGATATTAGATCATACCTTCAGTGTAGCTGTGCTTGCATAAAATCCACAAAATATTTACAATAATCACCTATTTCCTCCTCATTTCCCACTGCTTCTCTATCATGACTATAGAGTTCCATAAGTGTTTTGTTTTAACACCTTTTTTTCCTCCATTTTCCTCTTCCTATCATCACTATCAACTCAATAAAAGTAGTACAACCATAGATTTTGATAAGGTAAAAGCTCTCATATGTCTTATCTTTCGTATTCATTAACATGCCTTATTATTATGTTAAAGATTTCATTAGCTACAAAATTAACATGATTCTGCAACTATAATTTTTACAAATCTGCAACTACCTCCATGGTTTGTGGGGTTCTGGTGCACCAACAAAGAGAAGAAGCACATGGGTAGTTGAGGATCAATCCCCTCATGGATATCCATCTATTCCCTCGAGCCAATTCACTGAAGGAATTACAAAGTGGCGTGGTCAAAGGCACATGGAAAACACGTAGCAACAAAAGTCCGAATGCATCACATTTCTTTGATTTGCTTTCCGAATAGAAAAGTGTTGAGATAACGCTTTTACTACTAAATTTTGAATTTGAATAAGGATTGATTAGAAGACCTGTAGGTGTAGAAGTTTCAAACTGTTGAGCACACATTTTGTATATAAATATGTATCCTCTGTAAAGGATAAGAGGAAGGAAGTAATAGTTAAATTTCTGAAGAATTGTGAAAGAAACCTTTGTTCTCATATGGAATTAAATTTAACTTTCTATTATTCAATGCGTATGTAAGTGTGATTTACACCTACTTTATGTGGAGGCCCCCTGTAGATACTCGATGTTTCGTTTATTTAATTTTATCACTTTCTGTTATCGCATTGTCATTTCATTCTAGTTTATTTTCCTCACTTCGTTATTTCATCATTTCATTATAACTCAGTTAAATCTCATTATTTCGTTTATAATTTCGTTATTTTGTTTGCACTTAAATTTCTTCACAGTAGTTTAATGGTTTAGTTTCTTCAATGTTTTTCACTTAATTACAGTCAGCGTTTTTATGCTTTTAGAAACAAAACTTATCTAAACTCTGTAGTCAGTGTTAGAAACCTTCATGTGTTTTTAGCATTATAATTTGTATATACTTTACAAACAACTTTTGAAGGATCATTTTCTTGCTCTTAGAATTATTTTAATTTCAATACTTTGTTTTATAGTAGCAAGGTGTTTAGGATATATTCATTATGTTATAATGATTAACATAAGATGTTTTAGAATGACACTCAATATAGATATGACCTGGTGGATTAGCCTAACAATATCTTAACTTCCACTAATTAATTTGTAGATATCTAACTCTAATCTAATAGGAACCTAGATAACAATGAAAATCCCAAAACAAATACAACCATCATCTTACAAAATAAAAGAAGGCTTCTAGCATATATAGTGCACTTTCACTTCATAAGTTTACCAACTTCGATCGATAATTTATGCTTCCAATTTAAGAACATTAAATTGACCAAACATTTTGGCACCATTGCCGGGGAAGTGTAAATAGAAGCCTTAAAAAAAATCAAATAAAAACATGATATGTATAGGGAAAGAGACTCTAGAGGTAGGTTTGTAGGTCGAGGAAGAAGTTTAATTCCCACATCATCACTCACTCCACCACAACCATGTAGTGCCACATCACCCACACAAACTCAAATTCCATCCATAACAGGCCAATATAGACTTCCTGAAGTCTTGAGATCTGAAATTCGACCTAAAGGCTCACCAACTTCATCAATAGTAGCAATAATCGAAGTAGATCCTACATCCCCAACAACAAGAATAGTTTTCCTATCTTCAACTAGAGAACAACTTCTAGCTCAAGAGTTGGAAGTTCCTACTGAAGAAGAGGAAGAAGAAGCCTACTTCAAACCATTGATAGAGGAACCAAAAGAACTAGAATAAAAGCTAGATAATCCTATTGTAGAACTGGATATTTATTCTAAGGAATCCATCATGGCTGAAGAGGAAGAAGGAGAAGTACACAATGCCAATGGTGAAAAACATAGGATTGGAGGAAGAGGAGGAGGAATTAGAGGAGGTGGAAGAGGAGGTGGTAGAGGTAGAGGAAGAGGAGATCCAAAACCTTTTGGATTCCCTATCCTTGATGAGGATACAACATTAACAATGAAAAACATCTCGCCTTCTATCCTCCCTAATTTTCATGGAATAAGAAGTGAAGACCCAAAGACATTTCTCTTTGAATTTGAAGTATTATGTATATCATATGATTATCTACATGATGCTAAAAAACTAAATTCTTTACTTGCCACCTTAAAGGATTCAACATTAAAATGGTTTATGAGTTTAGGAACAAATTCTATAAGAACATGGGCACAAATGAAAGAAGAATTCTTGGAGAAATACAAGGATTATTGTATACCTCATAGCATTAAATTTGTAGTCTTCAAAATGGTACAAAAATAAGATGAAAATCTTAAATATTTTGTCGAAAGGTTTGTTTATAACATCAAAAGGGAAAAGATGAATAATTTGGATGAGGAAACTTTGAAAGCTCTCTTACTAAAATCCATTAAAGATGAGTGGATTGATCTTCTCAATCTAATGGGAAAAGGTGATATTTCTTAGTTACCATTTGCAAATATTTGTAATTTATGTGTACATATTTCAAGAGGTAAAGCAAGAACATGGAAAAGTCCAAGGGATCCTCTATTATCAAGAGTAAATAAATCTGCAGTTGGGACAGTAAGTAGGGGAAAAATAAGTAGTTTGCTTGATAACTTTAAAACAAATATTTTAGGGAGTCTCAGTGAGAAAATTGACACCCTTAAAAATACAGAACAACCAAAAATATGAAAATGCTGCATTATCCATCTTTTGTCCTAGGTGTAGAAAGAAACATGCTCTGAGAGAATGTCCTTTATATTTAAAAAGCATAGAAACATGTGTTGTATGTGTGGAAAATCACAATACAAAAGAATGTACCTCTATACCAGGTCTTAAGGTTGTGTTCAATGAAGAAGGAATGCCAAATCAGGTAGACCCTCTTTACTTTATTACCAAAATACCATGGCAAAATCCTCAAACAAATCAAACTCAAGGTTTTAATTATCAACAATTTGCACAATCTTCACAAAATACTTGGAATCTACTTATGCCATGGCAACCTTGGGCTCAACCACAATTTTGGAATAAAGGATGGAAAAATCCTTATGGAAGACATTATTAATATCAACAATATTTGCCACCTTATCCAAATTTTCCACCACAATGCTTCCCTCAAACCAACCAGTTACCTCAAGCTCAAGCTCAAAATGCAAATCCACAACTTTCTTTGCCATTTCCACAAAGACCAAATCAATTACTCGTTCAACCACTTCCAAATCCAAACAATAAAACTTCACAACCTATTTACAACTTAGAAGGACAGAATCCTCAAACTTATATGATAACTCCATTAGATATGAGTAATGTTCAATTAGGGTCTGGTAGAGTATTAGAAATGAAGAAACCATCTGTTGTTATTAAGGAAACATAAAAGAGTTCTAAAAAAGATAATAATAACTCTGAAGAAGAGATTTCCCTTCCTCAAAAAGAAAATATTGAAATAGAAAAAAAATACTAAACATTCTAATAATACTCCTATTATAGAACAAACTTCAATATCTATCTCAAGACCACCTTTTCCTGAAATGTTTAAAATCGATAAAGGAGTAGAGAAACAAATCATATTTCTTGATTATGATATGTTAGATGAATTAAAAAACGTCTGTATAAAAATTCCTTTATTACAAGCAATAAAATAAATACTAATTTTTGCAAAAGCAACTAAGGAACTGAGTACTCAAGGATCAAGAAGAAAAAGAAAAGAAATAAAAATAATTCAAATAGTCGGGAGAATTGCAGATATCATGATGGGGAAGACTACAATCCAAAAATCTTTAGATCCAGGAAGCCCTATTGTAAAAACACACATCAATGGAATTGAAATTACCAAACACACTAATTGATCTAGGAGTAGCCATAAACATAATGAACAAACAAACTGTGAATAAATTGAAGCTTCCTAATCTTCAATACACACCAACATTGTTACAATTAGCAGATAGTTTTGTAATTAAACTTGATGGTGTGTTAGAAGATATATATGTATCCTTCGATTCTTGGGAATATACTGTTGATTTCATTATTTTAACTCCCAAGAATAATTTAGGAGGGCATCCATTAATTTTAGGAAGGCCATGGTTAGCTACAACCGATGCTTTTATTAGTTGTAGAACATGAGACATGTTTATCTTAGATGGAAGCTCAAAAAAGAAATTTACATTGTACCCACCTACAAAAACAATGAGAGAAGTAGAAAATGAAGAATGGATAGATGATGATAATGGTATACAAACAGTTTTCACTATTGCACAAATAAATGAAGAGGACCAAATTTTAAATTCAATAGAAAATAATGAACCCTCTTTATATTGTGACAATAGTCAGGATTTTCAACAACAATGTAATATTGAATACCTATCATCTAGACAAATGTCTTTGCATTCTATGGAAAAATTTGGAAACTCTATAAAAATTCTTCCAGGGAAAATTTTGAATATCAATGAAAAATTGGAAGAATGTGTTAGTGTCAGTCTTTCCAGCCTTCCTCCAGTGATCAAATATGCTCTTACAAAGTGATTTTGGAGTGTCAAGGTCAAATTTTGTCATTTCGGTGAGTCTTCAAGCAAAATTTGGTCACTAGGCATTAGGTCTAGGGTTTGCTTTCACTCCTTCTAAAGTTGCCCAAATGCCAAGATATGTCACCATTAAGCTGAGTCTATCATCATTCATAGGGTTTTCATTATCATCTCAGTGTCTAATGAGTCATTTTGCACCTTGTTCATGCTTCAGTTGCGCCTAGGTAAGGTCATTTCCCTCTCCTAGGGTTTTGAAGGCAATTTCTCTTGGACGGTCAAATGATCAGAAAATTTTGTTTCCTGATGCTCATACACATTCCCCTATCCTTAAAGTACCTTACCAAATGCTTCCCATCACTGAGATTCCCCAAATTCCTCATTTTCGCACAAAC